>JASDQU010370708.1:47139-62684 GCA_032191745.1 Picea mariana | reverse complement strand
CTTAGCAATAACATTCTCATACATCCTTATTGCAGCAGCCCTCAACTCGAGAGGCACTTTTATCTCTTCCAACCTATTCCAAAGGTTTTTCCTAGGAACCATGTCAAAAGCTTTCCTAAAGTCAACAAAACAACAAAAAAATTTGGTTTTAGTATTGCAGAACTCCTCTGCAATAATCCTAAAGGTAACAATATGGTCCATAGTTGAATGATATCTCCTAAACCCGGCCTGGCCTTTAGCTCTTTTATCGTGACTTTCTAGCCAAATTCTAATCTTCTTTTCTAAAATGATTCCATAAAGCTTGGCTAAAATCGAGCTAATCATAATGGTCCTATAATTAGAGGGAATGTTTTTATCCCCATTTTTAAAAATAGGAACAATGAGGATTTGCGTCCAGGGTTTAGGGAAGCCTTGCTTGACTGCTAAATTGAAGAGCTTGTGTATGTGAGGGATAAGGATTGGCCCTCCTATTTTAAAAATTTCAGCTTGGTAGCCTTCAATGTCCTTAGCTTTCCCATTTGCGAGTCGCTTAACCCCGAACTCTATGTCATCTAAAGAAAAAACTTCTTCCTTTGTAGGGACAATAGGAATGGTGTCCATGGCATTAGGGAACTCATAAAGACTTTTAAGGTAGGAATTCCGGTCAGTTAAGGGAATCCTATTATTTTATTTAGTATTGCGTTTTAGAATTTGGCTCCAAAACTTTTTAGGATCCAACTTGTATAGTTGTAAAAGTTGCTCTTGTCTTTTATTGATATAGTATCTTTTTTTTCTTTTAATTAGGGCTTTGTACATATTGATCTTATCAAGTTTTAAGGGCTCATTAGAAGCATCCCTAATGGCTTTCCTAGCAATTTTACATTCTTTATCATACCAAGGGTTGGTTGTTCTATTATTCTTTTTATGGGACACCTCGAAAGAGAACTTGTTAATGGAAGTGGAAAGGGTAGTTGTAAAATTATGATAGAGTTCTTCAATGTTGTCCTTATAAGTTAGGATTTCTAGGATTAGTATAAAGAAGTCTCATATACCAATTTTATCTCTAGTTTGAATGTGATATTAAAATATTAATAATTATTATTATATAAATTTATGTTTATATATGAGAAAATATTTTGTGAAGTTTTCATTCATATTAATAATTTTTTATTCTTAATTAATAAATCACACATTATTTATTATGATTTTTTTTATTTATATATTTTTTATTATTAATAATAAACTAAATATATTTTATCTATGTAATTTATATAATTTTTTTTTATTGTTTACACATTTTCTTTAATCATTTTTAAATAATAAAATTTTTAATATTTATTATAACATGTAATTAAAAAATAAAATATTATTTTTAAATAATAAAAATTATAATATTTATTATAATATCTTATTAAAAAATGAGATTTTATGAATGTATGTAAAGTATAAGAGATTATATATATGTATGCAAAGTATGAGGTGAATATACTAAGTTACGTAACATTTTTTGGCAACAGAAAGCATGTAAAAAAATGTGTTTCATACTCTCCACGGAGGTAATTTTAAGACTGCAACTTGATCAAACACTTAAATAATCCCATAATCTTAAATAAGTTCTTAATATTGGATTCTTGACAAATAAGCTTTTTTTTTTATTTTATTTTATTATTTTATTGAGGTGTTAGATTGTGTTAAGTAAACCCTCGTTGACGTTATAGAGCTGGATCTAAGTCCTTTTTTAATTAGTCATGAATACTTTTAGCTTGATCGAGTTATTTGTATTAATTTGCAAGAATTTTGATTAAGGTTTTAATTAACTTTCGATTAAGAAATTTTGAAAATCGTCAATAAATCTTCAATAAGTATCATAAAAAAATTTTATAGAGATAAATTGTTAGATTATTTGAATCCTAGAAATCCTAATTTCTTTTATTGGATTTTTTACAACTTCAACTTTTAAGGGGTAAAACTCTTTCATCTCTTTCTAAGAGAGTTGATGCCAATAGATTTATCAATAAATCCTCTATCTAATGGCATATCAATTTCATAATTTTTTTCCTTTATTTCCTTTGAAAACTTATATTTCATATTTTTTCCATAGTTCCAAAAATAGTTAGAGTAGTAGCATAAAAACTACACAACCAAAGTATATCATTTTCATAATTTTATTTTCATAAATATGTTCCCTTTATTTCCTTTGAAAAGTTATACTTAACCTTTTTTCCATAGTTCCAAAAGTAGTCAAGTAATAGCATTAATAGCATAAAAACACTAGTAGCATAAAAACTACAAAACCAAAAAATGATAAAAATTATGTGGAATCCCCATGGGTGTCGTCTTCAAAGGGGCATTTTTTTTTTCCAATTTATGTAAACAATGGGGAAAAAGTTAATGAAAACACAAATGTGTATAAAATGTATTTCAAATATTGATTGGTCTAATTCAAAATGTATTTCAAATATTGATTGGTCTAATTCAAAAAACTAATGAACAATATTGTTTTCTAAAAACAAAAAAGTGGGATCTACATCATTGGTAAGTTTCTACATAAATGTCCCACACATAGTGGTCAAACCCTAATTGTTTCTTGACAGGATTTGCAATTTTTCTTCTCATGCATCCTTTCTACAAGGTGGTCATAATCTATTCATGCAATCCTCCAAGTGACATATCTTCAATGTCTATTTGTTTTGTTTGGATCCTTTCCCTTACAAGATCTGGTATTCTGCCAGGCATTGCAGAGAGATACTTTCGTAAATATGAAAATTGTCAAGGTCGTGTAATTTGTAGAACAAATACTACATTGTACAATAAAATTCCAGGATATCCTTAATATTACACAATCTTTGGTTCATAAACAAATGAGATTACATATATGTATCTTTTTTTAATCTCCGTAAAATTCATGAACAATGGCCTTTATTAATTCTTCAACAAAATTTTCAAATTCCATGATGTTAAGCATATCATCTTCGTTCAATCTGTTCCACCACATATCAAAGTTGCATGTCAACCTTAGATCAAGTTCTCCCCAGGTGACCTTATTATGAAATATTGATCTTTTTGTTTTATCCCATGCTAACCACTTCGATATCAACATCATGATCTCATTCTTAGACTTACAATTAAAATTTGATATTGGATCATGTTCTATATATTTTCGGCTAAAACTGGAGTGATCTTAAAAGTTAGTTGGATGATATGGTATTTTCCTGTTTACACCATATTTAGCATTATGCCATTTTCCCCATGCATAATGGTTTCCCACCACTACCATCACTAGTGGTTCTAGGCATATCTTTAGTTTTGACTCCATACCCCTCTGATTGTTCTATTTTGACAACTTTGATTTTTGTCAATTGGATCTTGGCTAACTGAAGTTTTTCTTGAGCCAATCTAACTGCATTCTCTATCTTTGGAAGTTTTGATGGATTCGTCTTTAGAAATTTTAGCAAGAAATGTTCGCTACTTGAGGGCTTGTTTTATATTTTGGTCTAAAGAAACTAAATGTCTATTTTTCTACTTCTTCTAGAGAGAGGAGGTGAAGGATATCGTTCTTCTTTTTTTAAACGGATTTTTAAGTCAGTGATCAATTCCATGACGACATCTATCTTTTTGTTCATCTCCTAAATTTCTTTAGACTGGGAAGATGATTTTTTTGAAGGTCTGTATGCATAACTATAATATGGAATTTTGTTTGAATTATATCCTATGCCATATCATCAATGTTTTGTTCTATGCAAACAACTTTCCAGTTCGAATAATTTTTGTTCATCTCCTAAATTTCTTTAGATTGAGAAGATGATTTTTTTTAAGGCCTATATGCATAACTGTAATATGGACTTTTGTTTGAATTATATCCTATGCCATATCATCAATGTTTTGTTCTATACAAACAACTTGCCAGTTAGAATAATTATGCAGTCTAACTATGTCCCGAGGCCTCTCTTCATTGGCCTTCCTATAGTACATAAAGTATAGATCTGCAAATAGACTTCCATCTTTGAATATAAGTGCATAGTTTACAGGGCCAAGTGATCTTTCTAGCAACGAATTTTCTTTTCCAGATGACTCCTTTTCTTTGGGTATATCATAAATTATCATTTTAATATCTCGAACAGTAATGATCTAGAGGAAGTCAAGATAGTCTGAATGTTTTCTGACATGTCCAAGATGTGAAGGACTTGTTGCAGGTTGTTTTCCTCTATATCTTTCAAAAGAACCAATATCTAATTTATATTTGGAAGGCGAAGAGGAAGTTGTTTCACAAAATTTACAGTATGAGTGTTTGGTTTTGTGGTTAGAAATATGATTATCCAACTCTGTGAATATAGGTATGGAACTAATACTAGGTCTAGATTTGACAATATCTTTTGTATAATTATTTGTATCAATCCTGACACTCTGTGCTCTGCCTTGTCTAAGAAAAAGGACATTGGATGTGTTACAGAGAGTTAATTGTTGAGTCTTTGATGGAGGCATATATATTTCTTGTAGATTTGTGTACTTGGAATTCCATTCTTCTGGGATATTAAGTTATGTTAATCTCAGAGTGATTGGTGTTACAATACTAGGGCCAACCACCATGCCTTCACGTGTAGTGTGAATTTTGAGCTTTGGATTTACAGAAATTATGTTGTAGACACAGATCGAAGACACATTGTGGTATGAAACTGAGTGATTTCATATTGGGGTGACATATCAAATATGGAAAATTGAATGCATGCTTAAATAAAGTGAAGGATGTGTGGGTCAGAAGGGATACTTAGTATATTGGGAGGACAAATGAATAGAAAGGGCCATTATGTAATGGGGATTGGAATCCCTTGATTAAGGTGTTCTAATTTTTTTTTTGTCTAGATTCCACAACATAACATAGGGAAGAGAAAATTAACCTTGGTTTTAGTAACAGTTTATCCTAAACTGAGCTAGTCCAAGATGGACACACTCAAATCCTTGTTCTAAAGACCATTCTATATCTTCTTTCTGAAGTAGAGAGATTTGGTATATTGGTTCTGAGAGTGAAATAGGGACATAAGTAAACACATGTGTAATTAACATAGAGGCTTAGAATTTGAACATTGGGAGGTCATAAATTTTCTCTGGTGAAATATTAGGTCAAGACTAGTTAGGATCAAGTTCATATTCCTAAGAAATTTTTCTAGTATTATACAATGAATCAAATTTATTCGAACCAATAATATTTCTTAACAATGAATGCTCTTTTTTTACACATCTTTAGATAAATCAAAAGATTGACTAGGTCTCGATCTCTTGTAAGCCATATTGTTTACTACAAACTCCTACTAAATGATGTGTAAGAAGGTGAGATAGAAAATAACAGAAGAGAAATTAGCCTGAAACTGAAAAAAGAGACCCTAACATAGCTCCACACACCCACTTGGCTTCAATGGCTGAAACAATGGTCTCAGAGATTAATCTTAATGATAGATCCAAAATCCACTTCTTATGTATAAATATCACTTCTCACTTTCTATGCCCATAGAATATGAGGCTAAAAAATATAATAACACATAGATGAGATAGAAAATCCTTTTATTATATCAAAATAATTATTTACATAATAGGAGCATTTTTTTTGGCAACATAAGCATAGCTCATAAGTGTGGCTTTCCCAAATGTTAGTCCTTGACCATTTAATGTTTCACACATAGATTTTTATTCTAAGAACTAAACAAATGTGGTTCATCTCTATTGTTGTAGTTCTACTCTGCAAACCAGAAAACAATTGTAATTTGTCTTGGATACCATTTCTCAAGGATGTATACACACTGGGGATCAACTTAAGCCAAATACCTAGAGATCACTTTATGATCAACCAAATTATAGTTGTTGTCTAGTTTGTAGATCCAAACCAAACCATAGTTCTAGATCCAAACTATAGTAGTAGAGCCAAACCTCATTCTCAGAACATCAAGCTAGACGTGAGACCTTAAATGGTCAAGGACTAACCTTCAAGAAAACCACACTTACATGCATTGCTTATGTAGCCAAAAAATGCTTCTATTCTGTAAATCATTCTTCTGTTATAATATTTAAATAACTTTCTGTCTCATCTTTGTATGATTCTATTACTGAGCCTCTTATTCTATGAGCATAGTAAGTGAGAAGTGATAGTTAGATAGAAGAAGTAGATTTTGGATCTGTCATTGAGCTTAGTCTATGCGACCGTTCTTGCAACAATTGAAACCAAGTGGGCGTGTGGAGCTGTGTTGGAGTCTGTTTCTTCAAGTTCATGATAATTACCCTTATATTATTTTCTATGTTACCTTCTTACGCACTATTGAATATGAGTTTGCAGTAAACAATATGGCTTACTAGATATTGGGATCTAGTTAATCTTTTTATTTATCTAAAGATGTAAAAAATAAGAACCATGCATGGTTAAGAAATCTTATTGGCTCAAATAAATACGAGTCATTTTATAATACTAGATTAATTGCTTAGGAATACTTAATCCTTATTGGTATTCACTTGAGATTTCACAAGAGAAAATCTATGAACTCCTAGTGTTCTAATTATGAGCCTCTACCTTAATTAGATATGGTTCTACTAATGTACCTATTTCAATCTTAGAACCAATATATCAAATCTCTCTACTTCACAAAAATAATATAGAGTGGGATTTAGAACAAGGATTTTAGTACGTCCATCCTGGACTAGTTCAGTTCAAAATAAACCCATTAATCAGTCTAGGGTTAAATATCTCTTCTCTCTATTGTGTTGTGGAATCTAGACAAAACCATTTTTAGAATTACATAATATCCCTATCTGGTCATCTATCCTCCCAAGATACCAAGTATCCCTTTGTGACCCACACATCCTTGACTTCCTTCAATCCTACCTTCATTTTTTCTTATTTGATATGTCACCCCAATATGAAATCATTTAGTTGTACATACCACCGTGTGTCTGTGATTTGTGTCTACAACATTACCTACCCTAAATCCAAAGTTCAAAACTCACACTGTGCATGAAGGCATGGTGGTTGTCCCTGGAAATGTAACACCAATCACTATGGGATTCACAGAACTTAATATCCTATAAGAATGGAATGTCAAGAAATGTATCTTTCTCTATCAAAACCTTGACAATTAACTATCTGTAACAAATCTGTAACCAATTTGTAACATTTTGAGAAATTTGATCAAGCATAAAGAATGTGAACTTGAGTGGTTCTTAAGTTGCTTAATTAATTTCTAGATGTTTGTGAATTTTTGCAAATGAATGATCACACCCTAAAACTAAAATTTGTGCAAAGGGAAGCATTTCACCTAGTTGCCTTTTCTGAATTGCCAAGATCACTTTTGGGTGCAAAATGAATATCATACTAGAGGTAAGGAGGCTTTTAGTTCCCTTGTATGTAATTTGTGATAGACAAGGAATAAAAATAAATGAAACTCTAAATCTATGCATCCATGTTCCTTGGAAAATAAAGAATCCATCCATGTGGAAAGTGAAAAGAATAATGATTCCTCCTCCTCCCCACTAAGTTATCCAATTACTAATATAATGAAAAAGAAGAAGAGTGTTGAGAAATACTGAGAGGGGGGTTGAATCAATATCTCAAGCAGTCAATTGATTTTCTCTTTTCTTTCACTGAAAAAACTTAGGCTACTTTGTAGAGACTAGCTATTGTATAGTCTTAAGAAAACAAGAGTGCATTCAGAGATCTTATTATGAATTTCTTCATTCATCATATGTCTATTAAGCAGTAATTTAGTGCAGTAAATAACAAATAAACCAACGCACATGAGTAAATCACATGAACACCAGGATTTAAGGTGGAAACCCAAATCGGGAGAAAACCACTGCTGCTGTTGTCTCTGTCTTCAATGATTATTATTAAGAAAATGTTTTACAACATTGTACTAGTGCAAACTCATACTAGTACGCAGGCTTCTACCTACAGAAGACTACAACCTTCTCTCATTTACCAGCCTTTCCTGGAAGGGAGCTTCAACCCCCTGAAGATAGCACCAGTTTCTACTGGTAGGATGCTTCTACTGAAGGCTTTAACCCTCAGACTCACTGTTGACCGCGTTTCATCTATTTTCACACTGGATCAGGCAGTTTCAACCCTGGATTCACATGTGTTCTATGCGTTGGCCATCATCTTCTTTTAGAAGAGACAGTTCTGACATCTTATTAAGACTTGTATCCCGAAATCACATCATTACACAATTTTCTAGTGGCTATGACAACAACTGCAATTATCTCTAAAGGAAACACAGATCTACTGACTGCAAGGCAGTTGCAAAAGTCTCCTAAACACTTATTAAACAAGACAATAAACCTGGAGATGATGCCTTTACTTTTCTAGTTGCTAAACCCACTGCAGAGAACTCTCTGTCAATGTAGATCTGCCACCCAATTGCCACAATGAGGTTCCTCCCTCCTCAAACCTTCCCTGCAGCCTGCACAAATGACTGCAGCAACTGCTCTACTTTGCCCTTCCGATCCACGCTTAGAAAACGGGCATTGACCCCTTCTTAAAACCATGGGTGAAAAACGTTCACCGCTGCTTCGATCCCTATTGCCCTGGGTCCATATTCATTGCTATGGGGAAATCGGGTCCCACATCAAAATTTGAATTAAACCTACACGCCCAATTTTTATCGGGTTTCGGCATATCTTATGATACTAAGTCAAAGTGGCTCTTTAGATTCCTCCAATGAAATCCCTCTGCAAATGCCTGATCCACAGGTCCTGTTAAGCTTCACGGCGTTCTACACTTAACCGTGGTTTTCCCGACTTTGATATTGGGGTTCGGGATTTCAGACTTTACGCTGTCGAGAGTCACTGTTCACTCAAATCCCCGATTTCCGATGAGATCCTTTTCTCCACGCGTTGGCCCTCCTAGATCAGCTCGAGGTCCACATGAACATTACCCCACGACTGTGGCCTTACCTCTTGTCGCGGCTCCTCCTATGGGAATTTCGGCACTTGCGATGTCAAAATTTACAAGTCCTCCGGACTCGCGATTCTCCGATCCACGATGGCTCTTTTCATACGCTAGCCCTCCTGAGCTTAGCTCCCGGTCAATGTGACCATCACTCCATGACCATAACCTTACCCCGTTGGGGCTACGGGGTTTGTGATGCCTCAATGCATACACCCACAGAATTCCCGATCGTCCAAATCTCGATGCTCCGTTACGCTGACAGTTGTTCTCCACTACGTTGTTTTCCTCCTTCTCTGTTGTGCTGACAGTTGTTCCCCACTGATCGGGGTTTCACTGATCGCTATTTCACAATGCACAAATCCCTTGTCACCGGGATCTCCGATTTCCCGATGGACAAAGTGCTGAGGGCGCCCGATCCTTTGCCACGCGTCCTTCTAGATGGACGGCTCTTGATCTTTCCGGGGTTTCGAGACCTGCAAGTCCCGATGCCTGGTGTCTCGGATCTCCGATACGCACGATCACGTGACACGTGTCCTTCTTTAGACAGACGGCTCAGATTAACTCTCGGGATTTTGAGACTTTCGATGTCTCAACTTTCTTATCCTCAGGAACTCCTGACACGTGTCCCACCGAATGGACGGTTCAGATCCCGCGTCGGGGTTTCCTTTAGGGATTTCCCCGATCCTTCATTCACGGGAATACCGGTTTGCCGATTCCCGATACGCTGCTCCTCCGACGGGCCTTTGACCTGCCACCTATCCTCCAGGGTGGCCCACACGCTATCGAGAAATCGCATATCGCGATTTTGCGATGTCTGATGCACTTGTTCACGGTACTCGTGAAACTTCCATTCCCGATTCTCCGATGAAGCACCTACTACCTGGCCCACACGCTATCTGCCTTATCTTCCTCGCAGCTTCTGCAGATCTGACGGCTGTCAGCGACCTTCTTCAGCGATGATACGTGCCCATCCAAAACTCAACCATACACTGATTTTCTTATAGAGAACTCTACATGAAAACTCTTTTGTCTCGGCCTTTGCCATCAATGACAATATTTCCAACAAAGAGAACATTAGACTATGATTCCTAAAAAATTGAGTCCTACTACCTAAGATGACTAATACAACTAACCAAAGCCTAAAAATTGGATTCAAGCCAACTTTTGTGGGTTTCTATAGAGACAGTTGTGCAAAATTCACAACTTTATAGTGATACAAACAAAGAGACTTCCACATAAAATATTTTCACGACAATGATACTTGTGTGGAATAAACTGAAGCAATCACAGAAGTTGTTGGGCTCAGTAAAAATTATTTTTTGGAAAAAATAGCCTCTGAGAGTGGTTTCCAAAGGGAGCTACATGATGATTATCCTTATTTAAAGTCACTAGAGGTTAGAAAACAATTGAAAACATCCTAATAAGTGATATGTAATTATCTAAACCCTAGTGGGGTCACCAATATTTGTTGGGGTTTTGTTACATGGTGAGAAAAATATCCTTTTTAAGCTAGGTTATGAGCCAAACAACAAAGAATGATTAGTTGTAGGACAAGCACATGAGTATCACTGCATAAAAACAAAGAAATATAGAATGCATTTAATGAAATTACAAATTAAACTACAAGGATACCATTCAAGCATATAAACTTGGGGGGAAACAACAATGCTCATGTATTGGTTTAATGGAAAGGCATGAACATGAGTAACAACACTCAAGGATAATGGTTGGATGAAAATGGGATCCAACACTCTCCTTGGGATGGGTCCTTTTTATTCTTTAAATCCCTCTCTAATAATGGTGAATGAATATTTTTTTATTTTTTGAGGAAAGAACAAGAACATGCATGAGGGTGATGAACAATAGAGATAAGAGAGAAAGATACATGATATCCAATCCTATTCTTATAGAATAACCTTGAAATGATTCACCTTTTCAAATGTTTCCCCATGGATTTCATTCATAGAGAAATTATTTGTAATGGATTATATTTTAATAAATCCAACAACATAAATTCAACAAGTAATTTATATCCATTAACTAGAAAAGTAAAGAAATTTCTACAAGAAAGAGCGAGTGGTCAAAGAATTACCTAAATGATATTAAGATATCAACTCATTGAAAATGTGGAAAATGAAGAACCCTTGTGCTACAATCCTTGATTTAGTTTTCTGCAACAAAGTGTGGGAGACAAATCTCCTCCCAACCAACCCATCAATTAATACAACTGAGAACCCACTGAGCCCTCAATCAACCTCCTATTCTAGCCTTTAATTCTTCAACTCAAGATTTCTCTTCAAACAAAAATCCCACTCACTCCCTTCTCTTCATTCATTAAATAAAATCCATCCATGCCAAAAAAATCCATGCAAGGGTACCACTTGTCATCATATAAATGTTTTTGAACTTTTTTTCATTCAGATTTTCCATTAGTTACAATTAGAAATTTCTCCTTCCTTTTTATTACTTTTCTTTCTAATATATTAGTTTACTACTAATTCTTCATTTATATTTTCCATTAGTTACAATTAGTAATTTTTCTTTCCTTTTCATTACTTTCCTTTCTATTATATTAGTTGAATGCTAGCTATTATTATCATGCTTTTATTATTATTGGTTAGTTTATTATTTTCTTAAATTGTGATGACCTATTATTATTTTAAATTTATTTATGATTTTCTTCCTCTAGTATTTGATATTTATTATTAAATATATGGCATTACATTTTTAACCTTTTGAAGAACTAGACGTTCCAAGGTGAAAGATATTCATTTAAAATGAAGATTCCAATGCTTGAAAGGGATTTTGGGAGGCTAAAGTTCTCTTCATAAATGGGATGAGGGCTTGAATTTCTCTTATACCTCAACATGTAGACGCTTGATTTAGGAATGCCTCCTTCAGTTTCCGAATAGGTCATTCTCTTCATAAATGGGATGAGGGCTAGACGCCTAATTTAGGAATGCCTCCTTCAGTGTCCCGAATAGGTCATGCTCACTCATGTGAATAGAGTTGTGTGGATTTTGAGGTAAATGTCACACAAATTGTGTGAGTGTCAGTGTAGGCAAGCAGTGCAAGTGAATAAAAAACCACTTTATAATTTATTTTCTCTTTCTCTTTGAGGTGACCTAAAGTAACCATTAGGTAGACTTATTATGTTGTATTCTTTCCAATTAATGATATTTTTGAACAGTTTCTTGAATGTCTCATGTGAGTGAAATTGAGATGACAACAAACAAATAAGTGGCACGATAAATTTATTAAATAAAATAAATTTTGAACAAGTGATTAGGCCTTGTTTGATTTCAGATACAAGAATTTCAACAATAAGTTTATAACGTGAAATTGAGATGACAACAACAACAAACGAATAAGTGGCACGATAAATTTATTAAATAAAATAAATTTTGAACAAGTGATTAGGCCTTGTTTGATTTCAGATACAAGAATTTCAACAATAAGTTTATAATTTGTTGGCTTGGACCATATAAGGTCGATATAATTCACGAAAAAGGATTTGTGAAAATCCACATATTTGATGATGATAGAACTCTTCTCATGGCCAGTGATTATCAATTGAAGTTGAATGGAATCCATTATTGAAGGAAGCCTTCATCTTATATCTTTCCATACAATGAGAGATAAAGGTTGTTGTTATAATCCCTAGCCACTTGCAATTTTATCCATTTGATTTTTTTGTGAAATGATACAATAAATAAATAAATGATCTAATGTTGAATACCCATTTGGGTGTCATTATATCTCAGGATGTTAGAAAACTAGTTTTTGGTTGGAATTCCTAGGCATCAATAAGATCTTATTGTGAAAAACCACTGGTTGCAATTAAGCAAGCCTTGTTTGAAAATCGTCTTGCTCATGGACAAGAACTAATAAATAAAAACAAAAAATAGAAGAATAAATGTTTATTTCAGCTACTTGTCATGTCTACCATGTATATTGATAATCTAGAAGTTNTGTTCTGTAGAATCACCATACTTTGTTGCAAAACCTCCATTACACTTATTTTGGCTAGATAGAACCTTGTTTCCATGGATACTAGAGTAGTTTCCACTTTGTGGTGGAAAATATTTATCGTTCCGTGTTCCTTTTCCAACCACTACATTCTTTGATAATAGAAGTTGATTCCTTGCATAATGTTTTATTTAATATAGAACCAACTTTACATGGTGTGTTCCTATTATCTTGGTTCATCGATATGATTTCATATACCTATACTTTGTTATAGAATTCATCGCCCAAGACCCTACACTTTGGTATGAGACATTGCCTTTCAGTGGGTCTATTGTTTAAAGTACCGCAGACTACTACAAAACAACTTGTTTAGATATGTCTAGTTATTTAGTTTAATTTCTTCATTTTTATTGATTTTCAGAAATTTTTTCTCACATTTCATTAACAAAAGTTTAAATCTTATTTTTCTATATTTTAGTTGAGGTATTTGGATATCAAAGTTGACTTATCCAATACTTGTAAACTTGAATTTTGTTTCCAATCATGGTCAAGGAAGAGAATGATACGATTGAGAGTTTAAGAAGTGAAAAATCATCAAGGGAAGAGGTGTTGTTAGGGACCTAACTTCCCTAACCTCTCACGTAGATAGAATAATATGTTTTATATGTAATAAAGGCCGACATCAGTAAATAATGCCTATATAATAATGTGAACAAGTATAATGTAACAAGACTTAATATAAGCTTCCATTTATAGAAATATATTCCTCTAGAATGTTCCTTAGAATATATAATTAATATAAATAGAAGTAGAAGGTTTGGGAAAGTTTTGTCTTGAGAATTATTGTAATATATCTCTACTCTACAAGAGGATTCCTCCTCGAAGAGGCAACTGAACTTGGTTTTATATCAATAAAGGTATCATTGTTGGTGTTGTTATGCAAGCTATATTTTGTTGTTCCATTGGTATTTGTTGCATTATTTATGTTTCTGCTTATTATATTACACCCAATACCTAACAAGTGGTATCAAACCTCTTTCCTTTTCAAAAATTGTGGGATTTTTTTTTCATGGTAGAGATGTGTTATTCTGACATCTTTAAAGCATAGATATTTTTCATTTAGTGGTTAAAAATACAACTGGGTAAGACTACACATAGTAAATATAAACGGTTTCATGAGGTTACTCGAAACAGAAGTTTCACCTTGTTGGAAAACTCTGTAACCCCAGTTGGTACCCCTTCGAGTAGTACCGCATTAGAAAAAATATGTACAAAAATATCACTCCCACATACCATTAGGTATATCGGGACTCCCCTAGGTCTCTTGAAACCAACTCTAGATCAGTCAATTATTCGCCTGACTGCTATAGTGACACCAAGAACAACACACGGGAATATACTCTCTAGTACATAGGTAATCACATAGTACGACTAAGGGTACAATCGAGCTTCTTTAGTTGGTTCCCTGAGATATTGGGTCAAGTACTATTGTTCTAACTCACACGAATATCAGAGAGTAGTAGCACAGGGAAAACCCTTATCTGTAGGAACCTTGAAAACTCTAACCCTTGGGAATATAATAGAACATAACATGAAAGGAATAGAAGGGAAATTTTGTTGTGAAACCCTTCCTCCTACATCCTAGTTGCGAAATTCCTACAAAATTGTCCATGTTAACAGTTTGGACATTTTGTCACTGTAGTATTCTTCAGGCTATAATATAACTTCGCAGAAGTAAAAAAAAATGAGTATAGTGGTCCCACCGACACCCTTATTTGGCACCTATCTCATTGGCTTCATCTCTTATCCTTGCTCGCCACAGTAACTATTAGCACCGAGAGTCACCCTCGGAATGCAAGAAGATAATCCCAGTACCCATAAAAAGTAAAATGTATAAAAATGGTTTGACGAGGTGGATCAACAAGACTTTAAGAAAGGAAAAGATAACAGATGTTACTGCAGATCAATCCTAGACTGTTGGGAAATGAAGTCATAAGTAGTATGCTCAATGAAGGCTTTTAAACTTCCTATCACACAAAGTATTTATGTGGTGATAAGGAGAAGGAAGACATAAAGTGTCTGAGTGATAAACGATGAAACATGGGAAAGATGACAACAAATCCTCTACCGCCTAAGGAATCCATAGATAATAGATGCTACATCTAGACAAGAAGAAAACATAAAGTTTCTAAGTGATAAACGATGAAACATGGGAAAGATGACAACAGATCCTCTATCACCTCAGGAATCCATATATCATAGAGATACTACATCCAGACAAGAAGAAAAACAACAAGCATATGAGTGATGAACCATGAAAGATGGGAAAGATGACAACAGATCCTCTATCGCCTCAGGAATCCATAGATTAGAGAGATTCTACATCTAGACAAGAAGAAAACAACAAGTGTCTGAGTGATGAACCATGAAAGATGGGAAAGATGACAGTAGATCCTCTACTACCTCAGGAATCCATAGATCAGAGAGATTAGACAAGAAAAATAGAACAACATGTAAACTAAGAAGACAGTCTAATAAAACAACACAAAGGAATCTTCAATAACATAATATTTTACAATCCATGCCCCTGAGGCTTACAATCTGAAAAATACAGTGCCCTGATCTAAAATATCTCTCACCTCTCTCTCCTCTAACCGCCCCCACCCCCCCA
>JASDQU010370708.1:25826-42975 GCA_032191745.1 Picea mariana | reverse complement strand
CCTTTAGTTCAATCTAGCTACTTTTATTAACTCACAAGAACCTTGATCAAAGGTTTGATCAAAGGTTTAATTAACTTTGGATCTAGATATTTTGAAAATCTAGGTTATGCCCTCAATCAAGCTTTAAAAAAATCCTGGATCGAGATGAATTGCCCGATTAAGTGTTTAAAACCTAGAAATACAGATCCCTTGATATAGGATGATTTTTTGCAACTTCAACTTCCACGGGATAAAAATCCTTCATCTCATCTTACATGGTGGATTCATGAATGAATCCTCTATCCAATGGAATATCATTTTCATAGTTTCAATTTCATAATTTTTTCCCCTTTATTTCCTTTGAAAACTTATACTTAACATTTTTTTAGTCTAGTAGTAACATAAAAAAAATTAAGCGGAACACAAATGTGTATAAAATATGTTTCAAGTATTGATTGATCAAATTCAAAAAAATAATAAACAATATTATTTTCTAAAATAAAATAAAAAATAAGTAGAATCTACATGGTTAGAAAGAAAACAAAATTTCCTACAAATTAGAAAGAAAACAAAATTTCCTACAAATTGTTTTTTACTACAAATCAAAATTTACAAGAACTATATAAATTTTGAGGAATCCAATTAAAAATTATCTAAAATGTCAAATTTCTATAGTCACATTTCACTAAAAGCATACTATCCATCTTAATAAATTCACCTTTAGAATATTTTTATAAAGCACTTCGTAAGTGAAATCACATTTTCTAAACCTCAGGGACACCTCAAATCCAGCTATGTTAAGGTATGTTGCTCTCAAGGTGGTCCATTCTAGGCCCTGCGATCCTCTAGTGATTTTGAGAACCTAAATACCTCTTAGTAGTGACAACTCATCCACATATCAATCTAGCAAGTCAATAAAATAATATTTTAAAAATTAATGTAACACCATAAACAAAATTTACTTTTAAATTTTCACAAGGAAGAACATATATAATTAAAATCAAATTTGAAAAATTGAATTAAAGTATATACTTTTAAATTAGTGTGAAATAGGTAAATAAATTTTTGCAAATTTTTTTTAATGAAAAAATAATTTTTTTTAATAATTTTTCAAAAAATATATATGAATTTCAAAAATTTTATTTGAAAAATACTTAAAATATGAAATTATCATCCCTATATTTCAATAAAAACTATGGGATTTCATTCTCCATGCTAAGATTCCATAACCTTTTTTCCAGAGATTCCGTAACTTTTTTTTCCATAGCTCTAAGGTTATTGTATGAAAAAAATAGTCTTTCAAAATTAAATGAGAGAAATTTTTCATATTCTAAAAAAATTAAATTTTCAAAATGATATAAAATTTTGTGCGATCAAAAAATAAATATATGTTAAATATGAGGTTTTTACAATTTGTAAATTTTCAGAATTTTAAGGTATAATAGTTTTAGTGATGGAGTTCTTTAAATTTTCAATAATTTAGAGTTTTGCAAAGTTTCATTAATATTAATATTAATATTAATATTAATAATAATAGAAAACTTATTCATTTTAATATAATCAATATTAATATTTTTTATTGTGAAAGTATAAGTCCTTGATTTAAGCATATATTTTTTCCTTGACCTTTTTTGGAGAAAGAGAATATTTTTGGGTTATATATACCAAAAAAAATATAACTTAATGTTATATGAAAAAATGCATTGTAATAAATATTGTTTGACTTTCCTAAAATAAATTTAAATGTATAATTTTTATGATATCATTAAAAGGAATAACATCCATAACACAAAATTTTAATATCATTATATTTTTATTATATGTTTTTTTAACCATTTACTTCTCTGTCTTATGTGTCTCTGTTTAATTGAAAAAATTAATATTATGAAATGATATCTAACTAACACCACCAAAACATTCCCATAAACTATGCAAAAAGCTTAGTAAAAATACTACTTGGTATTTAAAGACCTGTAAGAACCTCTACTTTTTTTTTGCATTTTTAAGAAAAATTTCATCCATGGAAATTAGTGTGAAAGTATTTTTCTAATTAAATGTTTTTTTGTATAAATGGTTAAAATATGAAAATTATGTTGTTGGACTCTATATTTTCAAATATAAATTCACTCTTGTTGTGTTGGGTCATCAGAGTGATTAGGAAAAAAAGTTAACAATTGACTTTGCTACTATCCCCTTGGATAACTTAAAGGCACAATCAAATTATGTGATGTGGAAAATCCCATTCATGAACAATTCTACATATAAGATGTGGAATAAAAATCTTTAACTAATTTTTCATTAAGCAAACTCAAATTTATATAGCTTTACATCAAGAACACACTGCTAGGTTTATTATGCGAAAATGGTCTCTTCTTAGAAAGAGGAATGCTAAGTTTATTATGCGAAAATGGTCTCCAAGTCTCTTCGTAGACCAAGGAATAAAAAATGCAGCGTTTCGATGCTCGATGCTTAGTGTTTTGCTGAGTGTATGGAACTATTTTACGAACCGACCATGGTGCTTCATGTAAATTCACATGATGCATTGTGTTTGGGGTGAGCTGAATGCATGAAGCCCATTACATAATATTTTTTAAATAAAATAATTGCTAAATTTAAGGTAAATTATAGAAAATGTAAATACATTTTTTATGATATATGTTCCATTCCGGGGTGGGGTATATTATCGAAAATGTTTAATTTTTAATATGGTAAAAATTAAATTAAAGAGGTAACAAACAATTTATTTTTTTTCTGAAGAAGTATGTTTGGTTTGTAGAAGAAAAATGAAATTTTCAACTTTTTGCAAAATTGTAAAATATATGGAATCTATATTAACACCGAGAAAACAACATTGTATAAAACTACATCATAGTAGTTATAGAAGAAAAGTGTGATTATAAATATATGATTAAAGTATTTAAAATGTTGTTTAACTTTTTGGTAAATTGGATAAGAAATGATTTTAATAATATTAATTTAATAACTAAAGATAACATATTTCATGTAGCCTATTTTATTAATGAGTATATATAATATTAATTTTTATATGAATTTGAGTTTGTATGTGTATTGGAAAATATTTTGTTATGTTTTCATTTATATTTTTGTTTTGGATTTTTTAATATTTATTATGAATTTTTTTATTTATATATTTTAAATTATTATTATTAATTAATAAATTAAATGTTTTTTTTTTATGAATATAATTTATATAAATTGTTTTATTGTTTACTTAATTTTATATATTTATTCAATTAATTTAAATAATAAAATTTTAATATTTATTATAATATATTATTAAAACATTTTGTGGAGCCTGGTGTAGATTAGTTGTTAATCGAGTGCATTGATAAGGCATTTATATGAAATTTTTTATAACTTATTATTTTTAAGTGGTGAAGCCTTTCAAATATTACATGTTAACTGGTGAAATTAATTATTTTTCTATATTTTTTTTATTATTAGAAAGGTGTAATTTTTTATATATTTTTTAAATAGATTATCTAAAAAACATATTTATATTCAAATACATATAAATGAGTTTTGAATAATATATATAAAAATAAAAATATAAAAATATTTTTTAACACAAATACATATAAAATGGGTTTTGAATTTAAATAATAAACCTAGAACAATATTAGAAAACACAATTTTCAAAATTTGAAAATATGAAAATTTAGAGAATAAACTAATATTCTATTTATATCGAACACAAAATTAGAAACTCTAACAAAATTCACTTTTAAATATTTTGATAAGGATGGACATATAATTCAAATTAAATTTGAAAAATTAAATAAGAATATATATATTTTTAAAAATATTGAAAAAAAAAACAAACACAAGTTTTTGTAATTTTTTCCATGTACATATATTTTAAGGGTTTTAACTTAAAAATATGAGATTTTTATTTTTATATTTCAATAAAAAAATTGACATATTTTCATGGTTTCATTTTCCATGTTAAAATTCCACAACTTTGTTCTTCCCATGTATCTTTTAGATAGGTAAATATGAGATTTTTATTTTTATATTTCAATAAAAAATTGACATACTTTCATGGTTTCATTTTCCATGTTAAAATTCCACAACTTTCTTCTTCCCATGTATCTTTTAGATAGGTAATGGGAATATTAGACATACATGATCTTTACTTTGAAGTTATTTTATGGAAAAAAGATAAGTATTCTTTAAAAAACAAATTATAGAAAAAATAATCATTTTGTAAATGAGTGAACTTTTTTCATATTTTAAAAAATTCTTATTTTAAAAATGATATAAAATTTTGTGCAATAAAAAAATCAATTTTATATTAAATATGAAGTTTTTAAAATCAGGAATTTTTTACATATTCTAAAAGCATGATAGTTTTAGTAATTGAGTTCTTTGAATTTTCAACAATTTAAAGTTTAGGGTTTTTTTTAAGGTTGCATTCAAAAAATAATAATTGATCTATCCATTGGGCCAGTCTAGTTGGTTTTCCGCACCTAGTTTTGGTGTAGCAACTATTTTCCGATTTATCCTCTTCTTTCAATGTTTTCATAATTGGACCTTGAATCCATTTCATATTATGAGAGTTATTGGGTGTTTCCCTTCTATGTTCTATTCATGGTGCTACTGTGGAAAATACTTTATTTGAAGATGGTGATGGTGCAAATATGTTCTGTGCTTTTATCCCGACTCAAGCTGAAGAGACTTATTCCATGGTCACTACTGCTAACCGCTTCTGGTCCCAGATTATTGGGGTTGTTTTTTCTAACAAACGTTGGTTACATTTCTTCATGTTATTTGTGCCAGTGACCGATTCATGGATGAGTTCCATTGGAGTAGTTGGTCTATTGATAGAAAATTCATTTATCTTAATATAACCAATATTAATAATCTCCATTGTCATTGTGAAAGTATGAATCCTTCATTTAGGTAATGTAATACCCCCTATGTTACGACAACAAATAATGTTGTACAAAAGGTAAATTTTTTCTTTTTGCGTTAGTAAATTAAAATCGTCACCACATAATTAATAGCATCGCAAGCGATATGCCATCATAACTAATAACGACACATAATCAAGGAATTACCATAATTAATAGCGACACATAGTCAAGGAATTAACATAATTAATAGCGACACATAATCAACACATCATCGTAATAAACAATGACACAAATCAACACATCATGATCAACTGAATCAAAATACTAATAATTGATTCACCATATCACTGAACATTAAAAGAACTACCCGCCCAACCTATCCTGCATGGTTAGGACCTCCAGGACACATAAGCAATGCTCAAGCTCTGGATTCATCGGATTGATTTTGACCACTTAATGTCTCAGGGCTGGCGATGGTCCTGAGAAACAAGCAGGTATCTAAATCCCATGGCTCAACATAAACCACAATCCAAAGTAGATCATCAATCTTCGCCTAATCATCAATTATTCATGGCGCAGTAGGATGTTCTACTACATTAGAGATCATTATTTTTAAAATGGCATATTTTCATCGTGTTGTTGTAGAGAAAGTCAAACTCATGTTTAGAAAAAGTCTCACCCATAAAGAAATTTTTGGGTAGGGGAACAAAAAGTAGTCCATTGTAATTTCAACACCTTGTATCTATTTTTCTAAGCTAAGACATCCGACTTAAAAGAGGGATTTTATATACATCCAAGTAAATTTTATAGTTGCAAGTATGACATGTATGAACAAGGACTTGGTTGACTTTGGTTTCACTTATTAAAATTATTGGCTTGGCTTCATAGTGAGCTAAAGAAGACAAATAAGAAATAATACATGCAAGGAACATCCAATAGCATCAAAGTATCATACTCAAGTTATAATGACAAGTGAAATATTCAATTCAATTGATTTCACAACAACGAGGAAATTGCAAATCTCACCCACTTATCATGTATATATAATGCATATATATAACCAGCAAGGACAAGCATTGCAAAATCAAATACTTCTACTTATTGTGTTCCCTTCATGAAAAGGGATGGTCACTGACCGCTAATTGAAAATATAAACTATGTATTTTTCATGTGAAGCACCAATGAAACATGGAATTGTTTTCATATTCCCAGTCATCATTATTTTTTACAGCAAAATGATCAAGGTAAAATATCATCAATATAACCACAGATGTAAAGTGTATACCACTATTGTAACACTTAAATGATCTTAGGGTTATGTTATCCTTAAGGTTTGGCATTTATTTCATTGCTCACTTGTGATATTCAACCCCATACACATGTTAACAAATCACCCTGAATTTAAATGTATGAATTCGTTGTGCATAACAAGTGATGACAAGGTGGTAAATATACAATTGTGTATGTATTAATAATAAGATATGCTCATGGAGTATAAACGTTTTGCAATGCCGACAGTAAATAAACGATTGATTCCACACGTTTATACAAATATACATAACCCATGCAACTGTATAGCCTTGTTGTACTAAGTTTCCAATGTGTAATTCAGACTCAGAATTTAAGCATAATCACATAGATGCATAAATTGTATCTCACTCGTACCCAACCTAGCCAAAAAGTGGATCAATGCTGGAGAAATTATGTGTGCAAAGTAATATACATTCAGATTTCAATATTAGGCCAATATGCTATGGATGGAGCAAATATTACAACAAATTAGTGGGCTTAGGAAACATTTATGTCACCAAATCCATACAGTATAATCAGTAATTGAGCTGTTTTCATATGCAATTGGAACTTCATATTTAAGTAGAGTGTGTGAGATAATCAACGTTTAAAAATAAATAATTTAGATTTGAACTTGATAGACAATCTCTCTCTCATATATATACTTATATACAATACTGCAATTGTAATTCGAATTTAGATTTTAAAGGTATTGGACCCCTCTCTCTATATATATACTACTCTCTCTATATATATATACTACTGCATTTGGAATTTGAATTTAGATTTTAAAGCTATTGCTTCTTAAAAAAAGTTTGCAACATTTAATTCAACAGGCACACTAGAGCACAAGTCACTGTTGTAGTAATTAAATTCAAGAAAAAGGAACCTAGCATAGTATAATTGTTCAAGGCAAATGAATAATTATTGTAGCAAAAATCACAAGATGTGATCACAATATGCCATTAAACGATGTCTATATTTCCTCAACATCAAATGTATTAGTGCTGCAACAAGTTTCCAGTGTACAAAGAATTTATATCACTTGGAAATAATGGATCAATGATGTAATAACTTCATACGATCAATATAGAGCACATCTTAAATTTTAGGTCACACACTAATAAGATATACACTTTAGTTAGACATTGAAAACTCATATGTATACTACAGGCAATTAAGACCATTGTCTAAACCCTAATTGTAATAGATCCACCCTAGAGACAACAAAAAATAGGCAAGGTGACAAGAGTTCTTGGAGGTCGCTTGGGATAGAAAAATGGGGGGGATGGATTATTGTAAACCAATCAAGTAAATGGCTAGGAAATGAAACTCCACAAGAAAATTAAACAAAACTATTTGCATTTGTATAATCTGCGAGCTAGACAACAAATTGATACTTGGAACAACGACAACATTGTGATAATGTTTAGGAAAATTTAGTAGGTCGTTGGGCTTGTTTTTGGTAGGAGTGTAGTGTGGCCAACTAACCTAAGAAGAGAACAAAGGAACATTTCTCAAATGACAGTCGAAACAAATTCAAAATTTAAATGAAAAATATGTTTAGAATTCTGAAGGCAATGACCAGTAAATTTGCCATGGTTACACTTATATAAATCTATTAGTTGCAATAATCATTCTAGAATTCACAAGAACATTAAGGAACTTGCCCACTTGATTGTAGAATTTAAAATCACAGTTTTATGGTGAATTTTTCCAAAAACGCATGTGCAATTAATCTCAATACAATTACAAATACAATCTCAATAAGAATATCATAACCGACGAAGAATCAAATATGTTATTTGGTGAATGGTGTTCCCTTCATTCCTTCGCTCACTAATCGTTGAGACTTCACTAGTACCTCCCAGCCAATGCTAGGGGTACTTTTCTTACCCCTTATCCCCTCGAGCTACAAAGGGGCCACACACAAAAATACATAAATAGTCTAGCTCCAATCTTGACTTGCAAGGTAGAGCCACCACTCTCTCTCAAGATGGGTATCCCAACTCTCACAAGTAAAACCAGTCAAAACTAATTCGACAGCATAACTTTACCAATAACCCGTGTGATCAATTTCCCTCTAGGCGATTTTTTTTATAGGAGTTTCGTTAATGAAACATCCCCACTTGCACAATTAATTCATTTTTTAATTAAATAAATTAAAATTATTTCCCCCTTACACTTGTCACCCTCTCCCCAAGTTGCACAAGTATTTACATATTATATTTTAATTAAAATTCAATTCCCCTCACCTTTCCTAAATGCTCTCCTTAAATCACTCCTAGTTGTCTCTTTATTCCCCATATTCACATTTAATGATTCACGCCTTACTAAATCTGAGTTGAGTTAAACTAGGAGTCTTTTTCTAGTTAAACTAATGGTAGCTAGAATCTAGATACCATTCTATGGGTACATAATTTCTCTCATGCTTTATTCCTTTCTTGTCTTAAACTCCAATTTGGTATTTCTTGCACACATGTGTATTAAATCCAATCTTTAGATTTATTTTATTTTCTTAATTCTTAAATTGTTTTACCTCATTCATTTTTAATTTAGTTAATAATTTAATTTAGCCTCATTACATAAAATTAGACTTAGGTTTAAATTTTTTTGAATAGGTTTATACTTTTATTGAGATTTAAAATTAATGAATTACTCACCAATTATTCATATCTGACAAGGCCTAAATATGTTTTTGTTTTAAGGTTTATAATTATTCTTTCAAGGTTTTCTTGGCCACCTAGATTCATTGACTCAATTTTTATTTACGCAAAGTGCCCTTCAAGACACACTATGTGCTCTGAGTGTGTCACTCTCCCTTGACTGGTTTTGGTAGTTGTCCAACACTTGGAGTCAATACTCCATTCGGGCGACCTTGTGAGAGACTAAGGGCTTCTAAGGAATAAGGAATCCACCTTATTACATGCCCCTTAGAATATTCATGAGCGACTGTCTCAGTCTGCCCTCATGACATCATGGACCTCTCTAACTAGGTAGTAGTTAACCTACAATTTGAGCCATGGCAGGAGTGCTAGTAGGCTATGACAGGGACACTACCACACCTCTCCCTCAATATTTGGTCTATGTTCATGGCCCCTTTACTCCTTATGTTATTCAGATAAGAAAGCATTCGTCAGCCTGCATCCATCGACGAAACACTGTCAATGATCTATATACAAAATCATAATAAAATCGATTATATGTCACATATGCATAAATGAAATACACAAACCAATATAGTCCACTTTGTGACTCAATCTGGAGTCCCACGAGGTCCATTGATGTCATCGTCATCCAAAATATTTCAAGTGTCCTGCACACTCAGGGGAAACTCGTCAATAGCACCTATCAATACATATATATCAATTAACATTAAATCACAACCATCAAAATCATCATAAAAATCCATAAGTGAAATATATAACCATGTACTATAACTGGATCACTTGCACACAAGTGTCCTCAAAGAATAAGTCAATAACATGTGCTCGCAAGAGCAGGATGTTACATACACCCCCTCTTGTTTTAAACTTTGTCTCGAAGTTGTACAGTATATATAAAATGTAGTAAAAAGTATCTGACAAGATCTATATGTCTAATCTATCAAAACAAGTAAGGAAACTGCTGACGCATATCATTTGTGTCCTTTCAGGTAGCTGAGTGTGGACTGTAATTGTCCCATTGGACCTTGACCTGATCGACTATTCAACACTGTAGCTATTGAATTTGATGGTCTAGAATGCGGATTGGATCCACCATGAGTGCACCCTCATCTGACACCTGCAAGAAATGTAACTTGGGGATGTAAAGTAACATAACTTTTTACATCCCTGTATGGGGTGTTGGGGATGCAAACCCCTAGGAACCTCATCCACGAGGATGCTATTAATGAAAATAAATTGGTTCCAATCGACAATTTACTAAGCAACAAAGAACTCAAGAGGGAAAGGATGCTTGGCCAAGTGTTCTCCCGCAACTGATGACATGCACGATAATGGGTCTAGTCAACTCATCCACCTGGATGGAGAATTAATCAGTCATAACTCTGCATACTTAAGCCAAGTCTCAGCATTCTCCTGTCAAGTTTAGTCTTAAGCATGAAGAACAAGGCCTCACAAAGAGTGGACTCCATGCAAAGCAAAGGCTCGATATAAGTTCAATATTCTTAGGTTCTTCCAGCAATTGATAACACAACTCTCGTTAGTAATCAAATTCCTTTCAATGAAGATTGACGACTAACTCATTCTCTAACTCACATTTACCATTGTGGTCTCCATGTTATCGTTCGAGCCATCATGTCTCCTTGTCAGGGTTATCCAAGAGGATACCTATGTGGCCCTAGAGTCCCTGCAACTTCCTCTTCTCATCAATGAAACAAAGAGAATCTAGTCTCAAGGGTGCAGGAGGAGGATTATAATCTGACAACTAATTACCAAGACAACACTCCTCAGTGTTTCCAAAGATATCTAAACAAGGTCGAAGTTGAGGTCAATGTGGAGCGTGATATGATGATGGACTTGGATGGACTTGGAGGTAGAGTAAACGACAATCCAATGGGTATCGAACTTGGGAAAAACCCAAGCTCGAGAGACCAAGTACTGGAAATCATTAGAACTCTACTAGCACATTAAAAATTTCATGGGATAGATGCTTCAGGCAAGGGAAGTTTCTCAGAATATTATCCAACTACAACTCGATGACCTCCACCTGATGATCCGGGAAATTCTCTCTTGACTTCCTTCCTCCACCAACACTCTGGCGGTCTCAGTCCCTGCTTGCAATGTGCAACTTGGTCATGGCCATCTCCTAGAAGACAATCCCCAGGGCACTTCAACGGAGCCTTCCGCTCCTTGAATTTTAGGTACCTCTCAATTTTTTTAATGTATTATAGCAGACGAGAAATAAGTTGATCCATACTACAACTATCATAAATTTTATATTGGTTCTCTAGTTTTAAAGAATTTTTGGAAAAACTTTAAATAATTTATATGAACTATGACTTGCTCCTTTACTTTTGTTAAGGAATTTTTTCCTTATGATATTTTGATAAACTAAATTAATAGAATTTTTCATGTGAATTTAAAAAAAAAACATAATCTTTTACAAATTTTCTTTTTATTATAAAATAATTTTTCTTAATAATAATTTTAAAAATTATATGAATTTTAAAAGTTTTAATTGAAAAATACTTAAAATATATGAGATTTTTGTCTCTATATTTTAATAAAAATTGTGACACACCTTAATAGTTTAATTTTCCATGCTAAAATTCTATAACTTTCTTTTTTTCATGTGTCTTTACTTTCAAGTTATTGTATGGAAAAATACTCTTTATAAAATAAATTAAAAGAAAAAATATTCATTTTATTTTGTAAATGAGAGAACTTTTTCATATTTTAAAAGATAAAAATGTTGTGGAATCAAATAATAATAAATATATGTTAAATATATGATGATGATGATGATGATGATTAACGTCCACTAAGACTGAATTGGTTTATCAGACCTTAAGAGGGTAAGTGATTACTTGTGATTCTTTAGAATTTTGTTTCTGTGCTCGAAAATCATTAAGAGAAGCTTTCCAAGATCACTGTCGAGTTAAGAGGTTAGGAAGGTTCGTAATGTGATAAATATTTTGAAAATGAGATCTAATATGGGTATAGGCTCGACAATCTAAGAGAAAGTGATTTTCATCTTCAATCTTCTTAGTATCATAAAAGTGACACACTCTTTTATCCCATAACATTTTAGGAATTGACCAACACTCAATTTCACTATGTTAAATATATATATATCTGTATGAAAAAAAATAATAGAAAAAATAATAACTTTGCAATATTCATTTTATATATAACAATTTTTTTTGTATAACAAAACAACAAAATATATGTGTTAAATATATAGTTTTAAAAATTTGAAAATCATATATGTATTAAATATATAGTTTTTAAATTTTAAAAATTTTAAAATTCTAAGAACATATATGTATTAAACATATAGTTTTTAATATTTTCAAATTCTAAAAACATGTAATTGAATGCTTTGAATTTTCAACAATTTAATTAAAAAATTATTAATAATAAAATATTCATTCATTTTAATATAAAGAATATTAATAGTTTTCATTGTGCATACTTGTTTTCCTTGATCTTTGTTAGAGAAAGAGAATACTTTTGGGTTGTATATATACTTCAAAAGATATAGTTTAGTGTTTTATGAAAAATGTATTCTAATAAATATAGTTTGACATTCTTCCGATAATAAGTAATAAGTGATNAAAAAAAAAAAAGTAGACATGTATAATTATTATGAAAAGAAATTATATCCATAATACAAAATTTTCATAATTCAAAATTTTATTTATATTTTTATTATTTTAATATATATATATATATATATATATATATATATATATAAAATGATATTTAAGCAGCAACACTAATACTGAATCATTGTCATAAATTATGAAAAAGCTTAGTAAAAATACTACTTTCTTCTTTGTTTTTGCATTCATGGCAAAAATTTCTTCCATAGAAATTAATGTTAAAAATAAAGGTGTTCCTTCTCCATAAGATTTTTTTAATTAATTAAATGTTTCTTTTATACATGGTTAAAATATGAGCATTGTATTGTTAGATTCCATATTTTCAAATAGGAAACCAATATTATGTTGGGTCATGAAAGTGACTAGAGCAAAGATAACAATTCATTTTTCTACTAATTCTTTGGATGACTTGACATGATCATATGTTAAATGATGTGGGAAATCCTATTCATGAATAATTCTACATACAAGGTGTAAAATAAAAAAAAATTGCCAAGCTTTTTTTAAGGAAAGAACACCTCTCCCCTAAAATATGCTACTTGAAGTCTTATCATTCTTAGTGCCTTTCCTCAACTCTCTTCTACTCCTCTTGGCAACAGGCCACATAAATGGAGCCTTTCCCTGGGCATTTTTTGATGAAGGTTCTTAAAGAAATCCATCGGTTCTAGAAGTATCATTTTCCTGTCACAAAATCTCTCTATCATTCAGAGTTGGGATTGGCCAAGCCACAAATAATTTAAACTAACGCTTGGCATTCAAGATGGTCCTTATTCTTACTCTTGAAAAAGAAGTCACCTTTTAAAATATTGGGTGATTATCTCTTAGTTATACAATGTCACATTTACAAATATTGGGTGATTATCTCTAAGTTATAGAATGGGTGAAAGGGATTCTATTCTCTGGAATTACTTACTGCAATCCGCTTTCTTCTCACATTTCTTTTTAAATGAACAAAATCCTGAAGCTGCCATGTTGTTCAACGAAGGACTGGAGTTATAAGAAATAAATTGGGACGTCGGTGGAGGCCTTCGGATCAGAGTCTGCCCCGAGTTTATTTCAAAGCTTATGGAAGACAGAAGGCTTAACGTTGATGAACGCGACCATTCAGTGGACGGGGATTATGCAGACGCTGAACCGGGTAGGCTCTGCAATACCCCTCAGTTACGGAAAGAGTATGCTTAGTTGGTCAAGTGCGGAGGGCAATGTTGGAGACTGAAACTTGAGACAAGCAAGGAAAAGGAGGAGAAGAGTAATGTCTGCAAGCTCATATTCAAAATTATGGCATAATTAGGACTTAACATCTGATCTTCATTCTTGATCGGTTGAATGTATGATGCTTATTTTTTGGATACTGTTTTTATTAATTTCACCAGAGATCAGCCAAGATTTGTGGTGCAATTAAATATCCATTGCCTTCTTGTACAGTTTTAGGTTGTACAGTTAGCCATTATAATCAAATTTTAAATGCACTAAACTTGAAATGACCCACTCGCTGCAAAATGATAAAAACAAAGGACTGATGCAAAGGTCGATCCTTGGTCAAGCGGCTTGTTTATCTGGGACATAGGATAAAACTATTGTCAGGCAAAATCAATGAACACCAGCATATCTGTTGAAGTAAATATACTAAAGTTTCGGAATAACCAAATCGACGTTTTACTTTTTGGCCAGATATCTTTTTCAATCACTTTTGTCCAAAATCGGGTGACAAATTGTCGTTTTAATTTATATATCTTTTTCAATCAATTTTGTCCGAAATTTGATTAGAGACGTTTTAATTTTAATTTTTAGTCAGATATATTTTTCAATCAATTTTGGGACCAATTTTGTCCCAAATCTGGTGACACATTGTTGGAAATATAGGTTCGAATTATTGGGACTGTAAAATATGAGGATTTTTCAAATTACAAAACGTTTAGAATACGCAAAAACTCTTACTTTCGAAGCTGAAGCTCATTGCCAAACGTTTACATGTAACAAAACAAACTGAGCATCCGAAATTTAATTTTAAAGATTGTATAATAGCGATCCAAAAAGTTGTTGATTAAGATTGTTTAACTCTTAATTATTTAATTTAGAATATTTATTAAATTTATTTATTTTATAAATAGATAAAAACATTAAATTTTGAGGAAATATATATTTATATACATTTTAAAATTGTATGTACAACATAAATACTTTTTTATCCCAAAATCTTAAAAGAGCCAAACTTGAGAGATGCCATGTCATGTTTGACGAAATTAAAATCTAACGTCCTACCTGTAATTTATTTTGGAATGGTTATAAATCCATACAAACCTTCAAACACACCTAGCGAGTAATGAAGTCATCTTACATTTTCCTTCATAACCTACTCATAGAGTAAAGAATTTATCACACGCATAACCTACTCATAGAGTAAAGAATTTATTACACGCAATATTTTTGGGAAATTCAATATCACTATGTACTTGGTTGATTATAAACATATAGTGAAGTATTGCTACATAGTGAAAGTGGGCGTTGGTCAATTCTTATAATGCCATGGGATGAAAGAGTGTGTCACCTTTGTGACACTAAGAAGGTTGAAAATGAAAAACACGTTCTCTTAGATTGTCCAGCCTATACCCATATTAGATCTCATTTTCAAAGTATTGATCACACTACCGACCTTTCTAACCTCTTTACTCAACAAAAGTATGGTGATCTTGGAAAGCTTCTCTTAATGCTTTTCAAGCACAGAAACAAAATTCTAAAGAATCGCAAGTAAATTACCTTCTTAAAGTCCGATAGACCAATTAGGTCTTAGTGGACATTAATCATCATCATCATGTAGTTTATTTTGTTAATGATTTTATATTACATCAGGTTTTATATGAATTTGAATTTATATTTATTAATATTAAAAAAATTAAATTAAATTACTTTAAAAAATAAAATCATATATATTTTATAATATATTTCAGTAATAAAAATTATATTTATTCTTTTAAATCTAACTTATAATCTTATATATGAATTGCATAAACATTTTGTTATTGTTTTATTGGTATTTTTCATAAATGTTTTCAAATCATATATATTTTATAATATATTTTAGTAATAAAATTTATATTTATTTTTTCTTATCCACTATAACTTCCAGGTGTGTCCACAGGCCTCTTACACGGCACACAAGGTAAGTCGGGGGGAGTTGAACTAGAAACCTCATGAAACTTCATTTTCACGGCACTTGCCAATTGAGCTGTCTCCCTCGGGGGCAAAAATATTTCTCCTATTACAACAACTACAATATTGAAATTAATAAATTAATTTGTGCTAATAATTATATGAATATATTTAACAAAATACTGAAATTTTAATATCCATAAATATTCTAATAGAAAATGAGAAACAAAATTGAAAATAAGTATATACAATTTTAACATTTTTTTTTTAAATTAAAGTTTACATATATAAAATGTAAACATCTTTGTAAATTTGAAGCATTATTCTTTTTTAATTGGAAAAATAAAATAGTACTACTCTTCTAATATGAAAATACAATAATATCAACTGCATAGTGGAGCAAATGCTTGGGGTGGATAGGGTATTGATTTATTGGACTTTCATGTTTAGTTTGGGTTTGAAGGAAGACATACATGCATTAAAAAAATTTCATATCCACAACTATAAAGTGAGTATTATTAAGTTTTTTACTTAACTAATTTCTGAAATAATATTTAAGTGTAGTTTAGTCTTAGTTTTATAGTGATATTTTGAATAAATATAATGAAAATATTTGTAAGAAATTATGTATTTGTATAATGAAATAAATATATTTATATTTTAATTTAATATAATTCTAACTTAAAGATCTTAGTTTAGGAAACCGGTTCCCAAGCTTCAATTTCCTTGATGTTGAAGCTCCCAAAAAGCTCCCAAGTTCCCAAAAGAATTCCCAACCAATTTTCAAGCTCCCGTGAAATGTCTGGAACAATTCCCGTACAACTATACTTATATATGAATTGCATAAACATTTTGTTATCCTTTTATTAATATTTTTCATAAAAAAAATTATTATTAATTAATAAATTAAATATTTATTAAATATAATATATATTTTTTATAATTAATTAAGAATTAAATATTTATTATGTTTAATTTTTTTATAATTTAATTTAAATAAATTGTTATAATGTTATTTTTTTCTATGTTTTTTTTTTTAAATAATAAAAACATTAATGTCTATAACATATTATAGAAAAAGATTTTACATATTCATTGATATATTTATGAAATAAAAACATAAAAATCAAAGATTTCCATATGAGCACAATTTTATAAGTTGAAATTGACTTTGTCTAACCGTGTTACTCTTGAAATATTTTTTGTTGTTTAAATTACTTTAGGTTTAAATTATCTTTTTAGCAGAGGGATTTAGGTACCCTTGAATGATATTAGAAATTTAAACTTAACAGTAATTTAAATAACAAAAAATAGGTTTAGGTATTATGTTTTAGTTTTAAGAATTAGTTATAAGTGATTATAGTTGAGTTTAAGAATTAATAGGTGATTATAGTTTAATTTAAGAATTAGTTATTATGGATTTAATATTATTTAATTAGTTTAAGAATTATAAGTGATATTAGAATTAGTTTAATAAGAAGAATTAAATAAATTAGGTCTAAGTATTATTTTTAATTTAATAATT
>JASDQU010370707.1:82234-117158 GCA_032191745.1 Picea mariana | reverse complement strand
TATCAAACAACCAGGCTTAGCAAGCTTTACAGGTATGCCTCAGTCTATTTTCTTACCATTTATGCTTTTCATATATTTTGTCGAGTATTGTTCTGTAAGAAACTTCTAAACGATTTTTATTCCGATTGTAGGAAGGATCATTCCGACTATCGAACAAAATTGGCTCCGTAACTTCATTGAGAAATCTGAGAGAAACTGAATCTGAAGATTAGTAGGCAATGAAGGATATCGATCTCCCCGATTTCGGCAACCCCGACAACTTCGTCGACTTGTGTGACATAATCAAATCGCATACCAAGAAAGATTTATTATGGGYTGAAGAGCTAGCGAAGGTGACCGACAAACCGCCAGAACAAGTGCAAAGATTTATAAAGCATYCAATTAAAGCTYGGACTATGCTAGAGCAGTTAAACACCAGTGTAGTGAAGTATYCAGTGCATGCGGTGGAAGTTGGAGGAATTTACGTGGCTCGGATGGAACATCACAGATTTTCATGGGCCCAAACTTGCGAGGAGTTGTTTATCAGTTGGTCGGAGTATGAGAAAAGTCACCCTTTCAAATGATATCTTGAGTTGACTATTAAATAAACCATAAGAAGAGGATGCCACGTGGCRAAATTTGTTTTGTTTAAACTACACTTACCCATTATTTTCAGTTGAATTTTATGTTATAAATAAGAACATCAACCAATTAGTTAAGGGTCAATGGTTGTTGCAAGAAACTCTTTAGTTTTGGTTTTGTCAAGAATTATTTCCGAGCTACCGTTAATAGAGAAGTCCTTATGGACCAGAGACAAAAACATATTTTTATCAAATGCATGTGATTGGACGTGGAGAAGAACTATTTCCTATCTCGTTTCATGAATGATGTTGTAACGAGTAAGAGCTATTTAATATATTGTCAAGTTATCTAGTGCAATATTTTGTTGTTCTTTACTTTAATGATGAAGATGAATCATGGTGTTATTATGTGATGGATGATTAAGTAGGTGAATTATTTTTCTTGCCATTGCCTTATCTCATATGTGTTTTCTTTCTAGTAATTAGTTTCTTGGACAATAATTGGATGCTCACATGGTTAATGTATTAGTACTAGGCATGTGGTATAAAATTGTCGTATGCATGCTTGAGCAGCGGGTTATCCCAAGTTCAGCCTCTTCCCCAGTAGTTAGAACTTAGTCTTGTTTTGTTGCCAAGTTGGTTTATACCGACTTACATCTCATATCAGTCCCACCAAGAGAAAATACAAAAAGAGATAGTCTGAACTGAAGGAAGAGCCTTCACAAGAAAACATAAAGCCCGTTGATAAATTGGATAGATCGCAAGATCTGGAGAACCATTCCACTATTAAATGATGCAGAGTCTAATTGGGCCTCGGTGGAGGGTTTGGTTCCTACTGTTGAATCAAGAGATTTAGGACCCATCAACAGAATTGGTGCTAGAAGGAGGGCATGAGAATGAATGGTTGGATATATATTTTACATAGTATTTCAAACAGCTTATAGATTCAAAACAGCCCACATGCATGGCTAGTCATTCCCAAGATAGCCCACACACGCTAAGTAGTCCTAAAATGAGCAACTCACCCCAGCCCGAGGAATAATATTTTCAACCTAAAATACCTTACGCTCTTCCTCACGAGGAATTAAATCAATTCAAAAGAATCACACGAGCATACGCCCGACAGATCGGTGCATTGTCTTTAACTCCGATACTTCCTCAAAGAAAGAAGATAAGTAGGCCAGTGTTCAATACTCCCGATGATTTTTTTGTGCACACAGTAGAAGACTTAATAGATTTCACAATCACCGAAATCCAAGATCCTCTTGATCTGATACCTAAAATGCCAATCGACGACGTCTCTGAACCGGACGATTTTTCAAAAGAGGAGGAGTTTAACTCAAAGTTTGAAGGTATGGAAGGAAACAATGACCATAATGAAGAAAGGGGGAACCCACCCTGAAACAATTAACCTTAGTTGGCCAAAGACGATTTGGCCCTCCCAGGACTAGTCTATAACCTTCCCCGACATCCAGAGAAGTTACTTCCTAAGTTCGATCCTGAAACCTCAAGATTGTCTGAAGATCATTTCAATAAATTTATACTAGCAATGAGGCTTATGAACGTCTAGCATGAAGACGTAGTTTGCAGGCCATTCTCCTACACTTTTGAGAACTCATCCTCCACATATTATTTTAACTTACCTATAGGATCCATAACTAGCTGGACAAAGTTACAAAAATATTTTCTAGATAAATTTGCAAAAGAGACTACTACGGGAGATCTGATGGCTGAGTTGTTCGTCGCCACCATGAGTTCGAAAGAGAAGGTTAAAGATTTAAATCAAAGATTCATGACCATATTAAACAAATTCCATCCCGAAGCCAAACCAACTCAGGAGTTACAAATCAAAGTATACGCTAATGCGCTCCCAGCTTCTATTTCCATGTTCGTGAAGAGGGCTGCCAAACGAACCTTAGCTGAGAATTTTGAAGAAGCTAAAACAATAGAATTCCAAATGAAAGGGTGTAAATAAGGCTAGGTATCTTTAGTTAAGAAAGAAGTTCAACCTCCTCCCAGGAGAGGACTCCTTCTTAATAGACCTCTAGGGAAACAAGCAGAACAGACTCCTGACAAGGGTGATGGAGACATAGAAGATCTACAATGCATGGTTAAGAAATTATCGAACAAGATCATAGACATGAAGAGAAATGCAGTGGAAGGAAACCAAGGCCAAAGGCCCTATAAGCCTTTCTTTAAAAGGAACCTGACATTCAAATCCATTGAACCTCCCCCAACTAACTTGAATACCGATCTAGGAAATGTCGCATCTAATTATTTCTATACTTATCACCAGGAAAACCACTCTGAAAAAGACTGCCCTCAATGGGTGCATGCCATGAATTTGATGGCCAACCAGTTTTTAGACAAGGTTTCCCTAATCGAACAACCAAGCAGTTCGGTTATGAATGTTGCTGACCAGGAAGAGATTGACCCACTAGAAGATACAGCCATGCTGATATGGGATCCTAACCTAATTATGCCTTCCGACAACATATTTCAGGTTCAGGAACCACCCACAGAGATCTAGGTTGTCAAAACTAGAAGTAAAGGTCCTCCTGTCTCAAAGGATCCTACTACCACTCAAACATCAGGGGAAAGGTCAACTCTCGATCACTCGAAAGCACCTTTTGGTCCTTGTAAGAACCCTATTAGCATCCATACGTGAGAATCACCCAAACTAGAGTACAATGTAGTTGAATATATGAAGAAGTTGAAGGCTAATATATCAGTTATGGACATATGCAGAATCCCTCAGATAAAATATTTTCTGCTACAAGCGTTGAAATCAGTAGAAAACCCTACAATAAGCAATGAGCAGCAAAGAAATCTAACTTCCACAGATCTAGTCAATAAACCAACTGTGAATACATGCTCATAAGATAAGAAGGGAAAACCTTTTGTCCCACCATTTCTCTTAACGTTTGAAGTCTTCAACAGGAACCTCCATAATTGTTTGGTATATTTGGGAGCATCTTCCAACGTTATGTCCTTGTCTATTTGCAAAAAATTAAATGGCGTTCCTCTCAAGAGTGATAAACATGTGATACAACTAGACAGAACCGAGGTCAAAGTCATGGGGGAACTCAGAGATGTAATGATCACGATAGTGACACATCCTAAGTTTGTGCAAGTGATGGACATCATTATAGTAGACATCCCAGAGGCCTATGGGTTATTACTAAGTCGATATTGGTTTGAGAAGTTAAACAGGTACTTTAGTACAGACTGGGCACACCTTTGGCTACCACTGAAGGGATACAAAAATATGATCAGAATCGATAAAGAAAGGTATCTGAAACATACCATTACCGACCTAGAAACCTTGAACAAACCCTCATCGACAGATTTCCCCGTTCTTTACTGCGATTCCCACTTCAGTAACTTTTCTCCTCTCTTATCCGATGTCCCTCTCACTCAAAACTCTAAAATTGTTTTTCAAGAGAAGTCGTCGATACCGACAAAAGACACCCTCTTCTGTCAAGACCAGGTGTTATAGATTATGGAACAAAAGATAGGGAAGCAAGAAAGTAATAAGAAAGAGAAAAAGGGCGATTGTCGTTCACAAATTTGGACCATATACTTTGATGAATCTAAATCACAAGAAGGATCAAGCACAGGGTGCATCCTTATTGGTCCAAAAGGTAAACATCATTTCTTGTCCTGTAGACTAGAATTCGAATGCACTAATAACACTGCCAAGTATGAAGCTCTAGTACAAGGGTTAAAGAAAGCCATAGATTGAAACATCAAAGAATTGAAAGTTTTTGGAGACTCGGATATTATCGTTAGACAAGTAAGGAATACTATACATTGCAATTCCTCTCACCTAAAGAATTATCAGCAAGAAGTACATAGGTTAATAGAGCATTTTGAATCTTTCAATATCATAGCGATCCCCAAAGAAAAAAATGTCCTTGTTGATTCCCTGGCCACAGCTGCTTCAAGGCTATCACCTCTAGAAGATTATGAAGCCTCCCGATTTTTTGTGGAACTACTCTACAAACCATCGGTGCCTAACAACATTTCTAATTGGAAAGTCTTTAAAGGAGATGAAGAGATCATAAGCATCCTAAATAACCAAGACAATTTCAAAGATTTTCCCATCGGCGATGAATTATTCCAGGAGAAATCGACAGAAACTGATCCTCGAACAAGTCAACCTATTGACAGATCGAAATCTCACACCATCCTGAAAGGGATAACTAATTTGGAAAATCTGTTTGACCTGAAAGAACGATTTAGGGGGCCTAAAATGCAAAAACCGGTAGTTCCTATCCCGTGCATGAAACTATAAATATTGTAACCCCAGAAAACAGAAAGAATGTTAATCTCGGCAAGACTATATCTAAAGAGGAAAGAAATGCTTATCTCAAACTGTTTAGAAAATATCAAGATGTCTTCGCATGGTCCTACAGAGATCTGAAAACGTATGACACCTGTATCATTCAACACACTATACCATTAAAACCTGAGGTGAAACCCTTCCAACAGAAGTTTTGAAACTATCACCCATCCCTGGAACCTCTCATGTATCAGGAATTAAAGAAACTTCTAGATGCCAAGATCATCTTCTAGGTTAGGCAGTCTACATGGGTAGCAAATCTGGTTCTTGTGAGAAAAAAATTTGGAGAAATTCGCTTATGCGTAGATTTTAGGAACCTCAACGGAGCTTTAGAAAAGTACAATCACCTAGTCCCACCAATGAAGCAACCCCTGCAGATCGTATATGGCTCAGAGATTTTCTCTCTACTGGATGGTTTCTCAAGTTACAACCAAGTCCTGGTTTCGAAGGAAGATCATTTGAAAACTACCTTCTGAACCAAGTGGGGAACCTTCACTTATAAACGCATGCCTTTTGGGTTAATCAGCGCAGGGGCAACCTTCCAAAGGGAAATGGATGTAGTGTTTCAGGGACTAATCAATATGTGTGTGGTAGTGTATTTGGATGACATAACAATGTATTCAAAGAACAGAGAAGAGTACATCCAACACTTAACTCAGATTTTTGAAAGGTGTAGTAAATACGGTATATTCTTAAATCCCAAGAAAACTATTTTCGGCGTCGAGGAAGGTAAGTTGTTAGGCCACATTATATCTCAAGCAAGCATTCTCATAGACCCAGAAAGGATTAAAGACATAGCTCAACTCTCGTTGCCTCAAAACACGAAATCTATGCATTCTTTCTTTGGGCAAATCAATTTTGTAAGGAAATTCACTCCCGATTTTGCAGAAACCATCAAACGCTTGCTAAAGATGATTCGTAAAGATGTCGAATTTAAGTGGGATGATGAACAAAAGGATGCTTTCATCAATATTAAAACTGCTATATCTCAAGCCCTCGTGTTACGAAGTCCCAATTTCAATAGGGATTTCTTCCTCTATACTTTCGCCTTCGACCAGTTGTTAGCTGCAATATTGACTCAGAAGGATGATGACAAAAACAAGGCTTTGGTGTCATTCATGAGCACTAATCTCCAAGGAGTCGAACTTAATTATCCTGTTGTTGGTAAACAATCCTATGCGGTATATAAGGCAGTAAAACACTTCAGGTCTTTCATCCTCAAGAACCACACCAAAGTGATTGTGCCTCACCATGTGGTTTGATCCTTGTTTACTCAGCAAGAGATGGGGGAAAGAAGAGGGAACTGGATGGAAGTGGTCCAAGAATTTGATCTAGATATAAAACCTGCCAAACTAGTTAAAGGGAAAGGGTTGTGCAAACTCACAGCTGAAGCCCAGGACCAAGTAAATGAATATTCTGGATGGGAGAATGAAATGGCATTATGGGGTGGTGAAGCTTCATACATTTCCCCAGGGCTAGAGTCTTGGTATGATAATTTTACTTATCTCCTACACCATGGGACGTGTCCAGAAAATCTCAACTCTAGGGAAAGGATATCTCTCAGGTTAAAGTCTTCACAATATCACCTCAGAAATTCGGTACTCTTTCGGATTAATTATGATAGGGTACTCTTAAGATGTCTCGAAAGTGAAGACCCGAACAAGGTTCTAAAGGAGCTCCATGATGGCCCTGCCAGTGGACATTTCACAGGAAACACCACCGCTCATAAGATACTGAGAGCTAGATATTGTTGACCCACCTTGATCAAATACGCTCACACCTATGCTAGGAACTGTAAAACTTGTCAAGTAAGTGTTGGGAGAGAAAAGAGATCAGCAGTTCCACTCCAACCAGTGACTTTCTCTAGGCCTTTTGAGCAATAGGGGTTGGATATCATAGGAGAAATTACACCCAGTTCTTCGAAACAACACAAGTATATACTTACTGCCACCGATTATTTCACGAAGTGGGTAGAGGCCATCCCTCTGACTCATGTAAATGAGAAGGCGGTGATCCAATTCATAGAACAACAATTGATCACAAGGTTTGGTGTCCCTTCTGTTCTAGTTTTTGATAATGCAACTTATTTTTCTTCCACTTTATTGACAGAGTTTGATCTAGACAAAGGAATCATAATTAGGTACTCTGCAAATTATTATCCACAGGGAAATGCGGTGGCGGAATCCACCAATAAGAACCTAGTGAGAATATTAAAAAGGACGGTTGTAGGCAACCAAATGAATTGGCATAATCTACTCCATAATGATTTGTGGGCCGATAAGTTCACACCCAAGGAATCTATAGGAAATTCCCTGTACTTTCTTGTTTACGGGCAAAAATCCACTCTCCCAAATGGGCTTTATCTTCCATCTCTTCAACTAGACTGAGATTCCAGCGGGGAACCCTCATCGGTCATACAACAAAGAATTGATACTCTTCTCATGCTAGAAGAAGAGAGAGAAAAGGCTAAGTCAAAATTTATGGCTCACCAGCAGATAGTGAAAAGATGGTTTTATAAGCATAAGGCTAAAGAGAAGAAATTTGAAGTAGGAGACTTAGTCCTAAAATGGGACAGATCAAATGAACTAAAAGGGAAGCATTCTAGTTTCAGAATCTGGGGCTTGGACCTTTCCAGGTGGCTGAGAAGATTGGGGCAGGCACTTATCGGTTACAGAATCTGAGGGCAGAACCTGACACCCTCCCAGTAAATGGCCAATCCCTCAAACAATATTTCCAATAATAATAAATAAATAAATGAAAATGTTTTGTGTTTTGTATGAATGTTTTCATGATTGCAAAATGCATTTTTTGTTGTTTTATTTTGCTTTTGGACTTTTGCACTTTTGAAGGTTGTGTTCAGGGAGACAATGGTCAAATTTAAATCATGTGACATAGCGAACTTTGTTCCTAACTCATTTCTCATATAAAACACACGAAGCATTGAGGATCTTGAGGTCGCTTTGAGGAGTCCTCTATCTAACCTGCGCAAATGAACAACTTCGGAGAAATGTCGAAAGTGTCTGCTTAATGGTTTGGTAAGACCTTAAGGGAAAGAATGAAAGATGGAAAGTACTGCATGAACCCCAAAGACAAAGCTAGCAAAGGATACACCTTAAGCATATCACTTTGCAAAATAAACAACATCATCCTCTCCCACTCGCTTAGGGCATCATGCCAAAATAAAATTGATATTATCAAAAGAGTGAACAGTAGGAGAGGGTATGCAGATATCTCTGTCAGGGCTATGTATTCTCACTGGAAGCAAAGAAACACTGTAGCAATTGAGTAAAGGTAACTAAAGGCTTAATTCCATTGAATACTTTCCTAGGTTTTGTTAAAAAGGGCATGAGTCAAGCTTACAAGAAACTAAGGAATAAAGGTTAAAAACCCCACCGGCAGACCAGGAAGCATCAACCAAAGGATTTCAAATGTAAGTGTAAAATATTCTCTGATCTAAAACCAGTAAGTTTATCCACCAGCTTTTGTATCAGTCGAGTATGAAGGAAGAACAGTGATTATGCTTTCACCCAGTGAATCGCCATTTGTTGAGCACTCAACACACCCTAAAAAGTCTATGTCAAATTTTACTTTTTGGGTACCACTTAATCTTTTGGCATTGTCTAATTCGACTTCAGTATGAAAAAAATTGCCTTTTCTTATCATTTTTTTATTCTCATTAAGTCTTTAAAATCTTCCCTGGACATGTGAAAACCATCATAACTTAAAAGGACTAACATTTAAATTAAAGAATCAACAACTAAATAATTTCACCCAGCGATTCCAAAATTCGGCACCTGGAAGAATTGAAGATGGAAGAAAATCACTCAAGAAAACCGAGGTCGTTGATCACCGATCTTCATTGATGTCGGCAAAATGGAGTTTTCTTTCGCGACAAGCATTACATAAGGAAGTCGATGATAGCTGATTTCAATCATCATCGGTGAAAGGCAAAGGGAGTAAATGTTAGCAAAGAAAGAAAGGAATCGTCAATGGTCGATTCCCGAAGCATTTCGGCATCAACGAATTTTTGAGAAAGTAAATCCGTAGAGAACATAATAATTTTATCCCCGAGTATCGATTCCCTGGTGCCTTTTCAGCGTCGGCAGTCCCAAGTTTAGCTCAGATTGTGCATTTTGAACAAAGTCTCGAACCCGACTATTACCCGCAAGCTAGTTCATCAGTCTTCATTGTCATATGTCCCAAACCAGTTGTGCCACGACAGTACCACTGAGCATGAATTCTAGGCTACCTTAGAAGAAATACAGTTTGTCTGAATAATGAAAAAGTACATTCCAAATCAGACAGGAAAAGATGTGGACCAAACACACAGGGAGTTCATATACAAACAAGAAGATGGTGCATCCAATCGCTATAACTAGAGCCCGTTCATCAAGATTTCGAGACTTTATATATATTAGATTGTCGTCAATCTCAGGCTACATACAGTAGAAACTGTCTACACCTTTTGGCCAACCAACCCGGTTACATTGAGAAAATGAAAATCTCCATACAAAAGGGAAAAATCAAAGTTATCCGTCGCGTCTGAGAATGTAAAAAGAGTTCGCCAATCATGCCTCTTCTGTGCGCAGACTTTCTTTTCAGCTACTTCACACTCCCTGAGGGGTTTTCATATTTTGTTCTTCTGACACTCTTTGCACCTCTTGTAGCTGCACGATTGTATCTTGCACCTCCCGAAGTTTCCTCTTGAGCCAGGTTGTGTTCCCTTCACGACCTTGAGGTGTTGACATCTCAAGGGTCTTTCCCGCCAACTGTCGTTGTAGTTCTCTATTTTCCTGGTAAAGTTCAGATATGGCGAGTTGTGCTTGCTCTAGCTATTGACTAGGTGCTCGAACGCTAGAACCCAAGGCTTATGTCCTTCTCATTCGGCTTCCACTTCCTTGACTTATGGTTTCGACCGGATCTAGCTGGATAGTGCACATTAGGATTTCCTCAGCGGCTGATCTTGTGCGCGACTCAATTGGGATTTGGTTTTCTCCTCCCACTTATTTATTCTTCCTGGGCCTTCCTCTCCTTAGTGGTATCTCCTGCTAAGGAAGCGTAACTTCCAAATTGTGTCCTTCCAACATAAATTCTTCCACTTTGGCCTTAGCACGGGGCGATACCATCGTTTTCGCACAAAGGTAGGAATCTCCCTTTGTAGCCTCAGGAACACCCGCTGCAAATAAGAATGAGTCCTAGGCAATTTGTGGCCCAGGCCTGGCACTTCAACTGCCTCGCAGGCCTCATCTTGTGTTTTGAGGAGATCCCATGGTGCAACAAATTATCCACCTTATGCATGGATGTCTTGACAAAGGCCCAAAGAAAATAATTTGATCGAAGTGAGCTCACAATACGAGTTACCAATGGCACTCAAGCTCGGCTGGTGAGTAGAACGCTTAGAGAACATCTATAATTTATAGCAGAGCGGGGCAGCGAGCTAAAACATGTCAGGGTACACTAAATGCCTTGCAACGGGATGTTTTAAAAGAATTATTGTGTCACATCCTTGCGACGGCATGATCTGAGGCGTGTGAGATGTAGTCGATAAGAATTGCGGAGGATGTGTGGTACAATCATCTCGATTCCTTTCAATTATCCCAGCCTCCATAATGAGCTAATGATGGTTGATGCACTAGCTGATGAGACTTCTGTTTGAGCAACCTGCCTCGACCTGAATCATTTAATGAATTCTCTTATGATAGTATCTGATCTTTTTGTAACTTACTCGTACTTTTGGCACATGTTCAGCTCTGACATCCTTTCTCGACCCTAAGGGCCAACCGGCCACTGGCATGATTTTGAATCTCATGTTTTTCGTACCTGATCTATCATGCTATGACACGCGAATGTAACCCACCCTAACTGAAGAAAATGGTGGTGCTAACAGAGACAGTGTAGGTAACCCAAAAGGTTGCATAGATCACTTAAGTATCAAACAACTAGGCTTAGCGAGCTTTACAGGTATGCATCAGTATGTTTTCTCCCATTTACGCTTTTCATATTTTTTGCTGAGTATTGTTCTATAAGAAACTTCTAAATGATTTTTATTCTGATTGCAGGAAGGATCGCTCCGACTATCGAACAAAATTGGCTCCTTAATTTCACCAAGAAATATGAGAGAAGATGAATCCGAAGATCAACAGGCGATGAAGGATATCGGACTCCCCGAGTTCGCCAACCCCGACAACTTCGTCGACTTGTGCGACATAGTCGAATCGCATACCAAGCAAGATTTATTATGGGCCGAAGAGCTAGCGAAGGTGACTGACACAACGCCAGTGCAAGTGCAAAGATTTAGGAAAAATCCAATTAGAGTTTGCACTATGCTAGAACAGTTAAACACCAGTCTAGTGAAGTACCAAGTGCATGCGGTGGAGGTCATAGGAATTTACGCGGCTCCGATGGAACATCACAAATTTCCATGGGCCCAAACTTGCGAGGAGTTGTTTATCAGTTGGTCGGAGTATGAGAAAAGTCACCCTTTTAAGTGATATCTTGAGTTGAGTATTAAAGAAACTATTAGAAGAGGATGCCACGTGGAAAATTTTGTTTTGTTTAAACTACACTTAGTCGTTATTTTCAGTGGAATTTTATGTTATAAATAAGAACATCGACCAATTATTTAAGGGTCGATGATTGTTGCAAGAAACTCTTCTATTTTGGTTTTGTCAAGAATTATTTCCAAGCTACCATTAATAGAGAAGTCCTTTTGGACCAGAGACAAAATATTATTTTCATCAAATGCATGTGATTGGACGTGGAGAAGAACTATTTCCTATCTTGTTTCATGAATGATGTTGTAATGAGCAAGAGTTATTTAATCTATTGTCAAGTTAACTGGTGCAATATTTTGTTGTTCTTTACTTTAATGATGAAGATGAATCGTGGTGTTATTATGTAATGGATGATTAAGTAGGTGAATTATTTTGCTTTCCATTGCCTTATCGCATATGTGTTTTCTTTCTAGTAACTAGTTTCTCAGACAGTAATTGGATGCTCACATGGTTAATGTATTAGTACTAGGCCTGTGGTATAAAATTGTCATCTGCATGCTTGAGCAACGGATTATCCCAAGTTCAGCCTCTTCCCCGGTAGTTAGAACTTAGTCATGTTTTGTTGCCAAGTTGGTTTATACCAGCTAACATCTCATATCGGTCCCACCCAAGAGAAAATACAAAAAGAGATATTCTGAATTGAAGGAAGAGCCTTCACAAGAAAACATAAATCCCATCAATAAATTGGTCGGAACGCAAGATTTGGAGAACCATTCCACTATTAAACGTTGCAGAGTCTAATTGGGCCTCAGTGGTGGGTTTGGTTCCTACTGTTGAATCAAGGGATTTAGGACCCATCAACAGGACCCTAGACATGTATTCTATCTCCTTCTATGTCTTGGGACACATTTCCTTAGTTAATTTGAAATGGCTGGCCAAAGGTGTACTAACTTGTTTTGCATTCTGCATTCTAAACCTCTCCAACACCTTCCCTATGTACTCACCCTGAGACAATGTCAATTTGCAATTTTTCCTGTCTCTTGTTATTCTCATACCAAGGATTTTCTTTGCAGCACCCAAATCCTTCATTGCAAATGAATTAGCTAATTTCTTCTTGAGCACATTTATATCCTGCATATTAGACCCTGCAACAAGCATGTCATATACATACAATAACAAGATAATATAGCTTCCATTTTCTAGTCTTTTAAAATAAACACAGTGATCGGAATGGCATCTACTATAACCTTGTTATGTCATAAACTTCTCAAACTTGGAGATTGTTTTAGACCATACAATATCTTCTTCAACCTGCATACCAAATTCTCCTTCCCTTTGACCTCATACCCCTGTGGCTGCTGCATATAAATATCTTCCTCCAAATCCCCATGGAGAAAATTTGTTTTTACATCTAACTGTTCAAGATGCAAATCTTATACTACCACAAGACTTAAAATAGACCTAATTGAAGTCATTTTAACAGCAGGAGAAAATATTTCATCAAAATCTAGCCTTGTACCGCTTTTTCCTCTAGCTTCTTCCTTCAACTTGTAAGCCCATTTATTATGCAATGCTCTTTTTCCTGCAGAAAACTGAACCAAGTCCCAAGTCTAGTTATTTACCAAGGAATCCATTTCCTCTTTCATGCCTTGATCCCACTTATTTTTGGTGTCTACCTGCATTGCCTCTTCATAACATTATGGTTCACTAGAATCAATCAACAATAAATACAATGAAGGAGAGTATCATTCAGGGGGTCTACTTAAACTGGTAGATCTTCTAAAAATACTTGCAGGAGTTTGAGGTGTCGTATGATCTTGTTGTTGTACATTATGATTTTTTTTTTTACGAAAACGGATAGTGATATTGATATTGAAAAAGGTGGACAAGCCACTGATTCGGTTACAAAAGGGCCACTCTTGTCCGAGTGTCTGCCTGCCTGGAGTATCCTCCAAGTCCTTTTAGCAGTAGACTAAACTCTTAACTTAAAATTTGAACATAACTTAACTAGATACAGAGTTATTTACAACGTTGGCTTCTATACAAAATGCCAAACTTGCTGATGAGGGAAGGCCACGCTTTCTTACTCCAATACTTCTTTAGTTTTCATGATATTGCTTCCAATCGCTGTTGAGTTGAGCCATTTTTGCCTCCAGCTGATCGATTCGTTCCTCAAATTCCTGCTAGGGTTTCTTGAGTTCCCTATGCAGCTTGCCAATCTCCTCTGTAAACCCGATTTTGGTTGTGGTAATGTCCTCTTCTAATTTCTCCATACGCCTTCCTGCTTCAGAATCCAAGTTTTCCAGGAAGTCCAGCTGGAATTGAAGCAACTGCTTGAGGTTTTCCAGCGTTGTATCCATAGATTTGAGTCATTCCTTAGTGTTGGGCTTGTTTTTCGACCCTGATTTCATCTCTGGACACCTTTCGCTTCTTCTTGTGCATTGGTGCTTCACTGGGGAATACTCCATAAATCTCTGCAATGGAATGGGATGAGTTTGAGGGGGCGCCTTCCGTTTATTCCCTCCTTCCTCCGCGCTCATGATTTCCAATCGATTCGTTGAATCCATGGGGTGAGCTGAATTCCTGTCTCCTCCCTGTCTAAGGCTCGTTTCCTCATTGTACTATGCCTTGTCCCCTTCGCCCAACTTGTTCTGATGCGACTTGACCTGAGCGAGCCCCCCGATTTCTCTGTCTGCTGATTCATATTACTTTTGATCTTGCCTTAGGGGCATGATTATCATGGTTCAAGGAAGTGCCACGCTGGACGTCATTTCATTCACCTTCAGAATTCCTAGCTCCAAGAGTGTGCCTTTGTTGGCTTCTGCGTCCGCTTTCCCATTTAGTTCTCTTAGCACATGGTATAACTTATAGGATTTGAAGTTCCTTAGCATGAGATGAATCTTGTCCAATAAGTTGTTAAGGCTCACGCTATGGGTTTTAGAATGTCGAATTAAAGCTTGTATTACCACTCTAGAGTCGTCGATTATAACCAGATCCTGGATCCTGTGCCTTTGTGCCTAAATTAGCCCCTGTCAGAGAGCCAGGGCCTCTGCTCTATTGTTGGATTCTATTCCTAGACCTAGGGCATAGCTTAGTGTTGTTTCTTCACGGGGATTTTCTATTATCCCTCCTCCTCCAGCTTGGCCTGGATTTCCTTTCGAAGCCCCGTCAAAGGCCAAGATGTGGAATTTACTCCTTGTTTTCCAATTGGCGAAGTCCTGTTTGTCTTTCTTGATTTCCCATTCCTCTTCAATTGTAGTGCTAGCCGGAATTCCCATGTGACATTGGATTTTAAAGTAGTTCATCCAGAGTTCCTCTGGTGCTTCTAGCACTTGGTTGTTCTTTGTCTGGTGTAAATAGGGTGCAGTTTCTCCAAAGAGCGCTTGAATTTTGGTTATCACTAGGGCAGGACTTCTTTTGCTATCCCTGAAGATTCTGTTGTTCCTTTCCAGCCATAGAATCCACAGGATGAACTTTGGGAGAACTTTCCATAGAGCAAAGGCCTGGCTACTTTTTTTTGTTTTGAACGGATAGTAGGAGTCCCATTGGAGGAGAAGGCTTCTTGTGTCTGGCGGGAGGCTGATGGAGTGTTGTGTTTCTGGTGCTAGCTTCCAGACTTCTTTGGAGTATTCACAATTGAGAAGAAGGTGGTATGTAGTTTCTTCAGCATGTTGACAGAGGGGGAACCTGTAGGGGCCTTCCCAACCACGTCTTTGAAGATTTTCCCCTGTTTGAATGATGTTATGTGCAAGGGTCCAGATAAATAAGTCAATTTTAAGAATGGACTTGAACTGCCAGATTGCTCTCCAAATAGTCGGATTGGGCATGACGTTGGGAAAATTAATGATGAGGTGGTAGCCCTCTGCTATGGTATAGGCCTTCACTTTCCCTCCCCAACTTCTTTCGTCCTGTCCTTTCTTTTTGAGGGGGGCTTTCCCTTGAAGACAGAGTTGTAGGGTGCTCCATTCCCTTTCAAGATCAGGTGGTCTGTTGCGCACTCCCCACCCTTTGCCATGACATAAACTTGTCCTCCCCCCAAATGGAGATGTCAAAGAGAGTAGTTATGTTTTGGCTCTCCATCCAATCCTTGAGACGTTGCAGATCTTGTCTCAGCCCTAGGGGGGGTTCTCCCATGATTGAATCTTGCCAAATGTTGATTTTCTTTCCACTTCTTGGCACCCAGGTGAGATGAGGGTTGAAGTGGGCCAGTGCCTTTTTGCAGAGGGTGAAAATAGGGGAACCTTTTGATTCCCTGCATGGGAAATCCAAGCATCGCCTCCTAGGCCCCCTAAAATATTTTTTCCAAAGTGCCAGTTTGCTCCACGTTGGTTTTCCAGTGACCATCGTCCACAGCAACTTCGCCCCCAAAGCCAGGTTTTGAGCTTGGGTTTTTTTGAAGTTAAGGCCGCCTTCCAAGAGAGGTTTTTAGGTTTTTTCCCAGCTTATCAAATGCAGTTTCCTTCTTGATTGTTTCCCACCTTCCCACAAGAAGCGTCTTTGGAGTGCTTCAATTTTTTGGATGAAAGAGGCATGGTCTAAAAGCAGCAAGCTCTGATAGATGGGTATGCTGGTCAACACGGATTTAATCAAGACAGCTTTCCCTGCTAAATTTAACCAGTTCGCCCCCCAGGAGGAAATTTTATTTTTTAAATTGTCTATCAGTTGATTCCAGTGTGAAGTTTTTGGGACAGATTTGAAAAGACGGGTCAAAACCAAATTTTCTCATTACTTCAAATAAAAATTTATGTCTAACTCTATCAAAGGCATTGGTGAGATCTAGTTTAATTATCATAACTTTGTCTTTCCTCCGGACACTTGAGTGTAGGGCCTCTTGAACTAGAATTATGTTGTCGGAAATATGCCTACCTTTGATGAAGCCTCCTTGGTTTTCTGGGACGATGAGAGGGAGGATTGTTTTGAGTCTGTTGGCTATTACTTTGGTGAGAATTTTGTAGCTTGTATTGCAAAGGGAGATTGGTCTGAAATGATTGAAGGTGGCTGCTCCTTTCTCTTTCGGGATAAGCGCCAGGAAGGTCGAATTGGTGCTCCTGCCCAGTTTGTTGCTCTATTGCGATTTCCTGATCATCTTGGTGAGATCCGATTTTATTATTCCCCAACATTGCTGGTAGAATCTGGCAGTAAAACCATCCGGGCCTGGGGCCTTATCTGGATTCATTTGGTCTAGGGCCTCCTTTATTTCCTTCTGCGATACTTCCTTAGTCAACTTGGAATTGATTTATTCCTTAATGAGGCCTAGAATAATGGAGAGAGGGTACCTCTGAGGGTCTATTACTATCCCTTGCGGTTCTTAATAGAGTGTTGCAAAGGCCTCAAAGGTTGCTTGTTTTATACCTTTTGGATCTTTAATTGTTTCATTTTGAACCTGGATTTCTGTCACTGCTTTATAGTGCTTCCTTGCTCCGCCTTCTTGTGGAAGTAGCTTGTATTTTTATCCCCATCTTTCAGCCAGAGGCTTCTGGATTTTTGTCTCCAGTAGTTTTCTTCCTCTCTGCAGGCTCTGTGCCATTTTCTTTGAAGGCAGTCCTCTTGTTGCAGGCCTTCTTGCGTGATCTCCTTATTTTCCATTTCCAGTTGAAGGTTCTCGAGTTGCTTTTGGGCTTCTATGCGCAAGGAGGTTGGGTTTGGTTGGCCCTTTGCCCAGATTTTTAGAGATGTCTTTAGTCTTCTTAGCTTCTCTTCCTAGACATAAAAAGCTGAGCCCTTAACCGTGCTGGTCCAAGTTTTGGAAACCAGCAGGAGAAAGTCTTTACTTTGGATCCAAGTCGGGTTAAATCTGAAATGGATGGGTCCTCTGATTTGGTCGATTTTGATTTCTAAGCATATGGGCTTGTGGTCTGAGACACTGTGGGGTAGAATCTTTGCATTTGTTGTGAGCCCCATTAAAAGAAAGGAACTTTGGACAAGGAATCTATCTAGCCTGGCAGCAATGTGCCCAAGGCCTATTCTTTTATTCGTCCACGTGTAGAGTCCTTTGGCAGGTTTGATGTCTATTAGGTCCCAGGTTGAGACTAGGTCTTCCACCCATTCTCTGGCTAGGTCTCTCACGATGGATCCACCTCTTTTTTCCTCCTGAGCCAAGGTTACATTTAAATCCACACCTAGAATGATATTGTCAAGTTCATTTTGTTGCAAGAAGTCTTTTAGGGATTCCCAGCAGTATTTTTTTTCCTCCATATGTTGCGGTACATAGATGTTGAAGAGGCTTACCAGGTAACCTGAGTCTTTGTGGAGGCGTTTGGTGTGAATCTGGTACATGCAAGTGTCGGAGCTAATCAGATCTATTTTGGAGGTGTTCCACAAAGTGCATAGTCCTCCTGAGGCACCTCTAGAGTTTTCGGTTATTCCTTGGCTGCCTCTCCAAATAATCAACAAAGCTTTGAGGGAGTCTTGTTGACTCATCTTGGTCTCCTAGAGTAGTAGGATGTTTGCTTTTGATGCTTTGATTATATCCTTGAGTGCTTCCTCTTTCCTCTTGCTACCAAAACCCCTACAATTCCAGGAGGTTAGAATCATCAGTTACCTTGGGGGGAGGAGTGGCCTCCTTGGGAGGCTTTGGCCTGCTTTCTAGTGTGCCAAATGCTGATCAGATGCTTGATGGTTGGTTGTGAACCCTTTAGAACATCCTTGTAAGTTTCCTAGTCTCTTTCTGCTTTTTTGGTTTTCCTGCCTCGTCCCTTTTTTTTTGGGGTGGCCCAAGCTTCGCTTGCGCCTTCTGAGTCACTTCCTGTCGAGATCTCCCCTTCCTCTATGTCTTGACTTCCTTCCATCCTTTGGGGGGATTTGTTTTTCTCCCCTTATTCTGCTGGTAATTGATTTCCTTTGTCTTCAGAGGTCTGGATTCCTCTTGCTTCTTCCTCTTGGGCCTCTTTACTTGGATATGCTTTCTCTTCGTCGGGTTCCCTGGTCAAAATACGGAAGTTGTTCTCCTTCTCTTTAGTTCCTGGGTTTTGGGCTTGCATTGGGACTGCCTTTTCACTTCTTTGTCCTTTCGTTTTGGCTTTTCCCTTTCGAGTCTGTTGCCAGCCTTCATCCCCTGCTTTCTCTGTATTGGGGATCTTTGGGCAGTTCCTTTGGAAGTGGTCATATTCATGACAACCTCTACACTTGAACGGAAGTTGTTCGTAATCGAGCTTTTGGAAGTGCTGCCAATCCCCAACTTTTATTTTTATCACTTCCGAGAGACCTACCTCCAGATCAACTTCCACATAGATATTTGCACAGGAGTATTGGTCTTTTGGGTCTGCTCGATCGATGTAATGCCCCAGTCCATTTTCGATTGCTTGAAGTGAGGAGAGGTTCCAGCAATGTATTGGTAGATTCAGGAGCCAAACACAGACGGGGACGTCTTTGGGTACTTCTGAGGCGGGATCAAATCTTGGGGTCCAGCGATTCAAATAGAACCCTTGGGTACCCATGAAGTATGGTCCATTCCTAAAGATTAGTTCTCTGTCTTCCTGGGAGATAAACTTGAAGATATAATACCCTCTCCCAACCGCATAGCACGTTACACTGTTTGTGATCAGCGGTCTCCAATTCCTTTGGATCCATTTGTCCGTGGATCTGGTTGAGGCCCAGAGTCCCATGAATTGACCTACTAGTCCTCGCTTTGAGAGAGAAAGAGCAACCTTCATTGGATGATCGGGGGGGAGTACAATCTCTGGGATGGCGTCTAATCTCTTTACGAAGCTTGGGGGATCAGAAGGAGGGATCTTCTTGTTGCAGGCTGCAACGAGCTTGCGAAAGGAGGTGGATGGAGAGGGGGGGGTGGCGGCTCCCCTCCTCCCTGCGTGTCCATGGCGGCGGCTAGGAGCAAACCCTAAGTAGATCTGCGAGGGTGCACCAGAGCGAGTTTTTTTATGACCGATTGATCAAGAACTGTACATAATGAAAGCAATAGATATCTAAATTATGATTTTATGGTACCTTCGGAAAAAAAAATTGAGTGATCTCATCAAGAACTATGTATTATGGTTTTTCTTTTTCATGTTTCTTTCCCTGCATCTAATCTTTGTACATGACCTTCTCATTGAATATGACATATTTACTCCTAATGATTTTGTTATTTTCATAATCCCATAAGCGATAACCAAAATCACTAACATTGTATCCAATAAAGGTACACTTCTTGGATTTTTCCTCGAGCTTTGTTCTATTTTCTTTATTAATATGGACAAATTCTTCACAACCGAAAGTCTTCAAATAAGAATAGTTTACCTTTTTATCTGTCCATGCCTCCTCTAGAACTCTACCATCCAAAGAGCTTATAGGTCCTATGTTTATTAAGTAAATAGGAGTATCTACATCATCTGCCCAGAACTGTAAGGGCAAACCAACATGCAATCTCATACACCTTGCACGCTCCATGATTGTCTTATTCATCCTTTCTAACACACCATTTTCTTGCAGTGTTCTTGGAACTATCTTGTCTCTACGAATCCCATTGTATGAAAAATAATCATCAAATTCCTTGCTACAATATTCCCCTCCATTTTCTAATCTGAGACACTTCAACCTTTTTCCTATCTCGTTCTCAACCAAATATTTCCATTTCTTAGAAGTATCAAAAACATCATATTTTTGTCGAATGCAATAAACCAAAGTTTTTCTAGTTGCGTCAGCGATAAAACTAACATAATAACGAGAGCCACCAAGAGATGATACTTGAGTTGGTCCCCATACATATGTATGCACAAGATCTAACCTTTCACTCTTCTTTTCTTTTCTAACTCTGAGAAATTTGACTCTCTTATGTTTTCCATAAACACAATTGTTGGCATAGGGGCAGACCCACGGTTCAACGCTTCAATAGCGCACCAACAAAACCCTAACTACCGACCCTTTCAGCAACACCTCCAAAGTAGGTGAAGTCTCGCCCGAGGTAGAGGTGGGGGGGTTACAAGACTCAAGTGTTTGTAACCAAGCTGGGACACAGATCTGTTATTATAACACTTCACAAAGTACTTAGGAACAACACACATTAATTCATTAGTTTTATTCACATCGTAGATCAAACCCTAAGTACAGATCGGCGCAGTAACAATGACAAAATACACATCGCACTTAGCATCATAAGTCATATCTAACACATTCAACATATACAAAGCATTAAGCATTCATGGATCTATCTATCATTCATAATGTTCAATGCACTAAGAAAATTCACAGCATAAACATTACAGTACAAAGAAAACCATCAACACAAGATTTACGTGGTTCACCCTAGTATGGGGCTACGTCCACCAATGGCTTCTTCTTATTTATTAGGCTTTAATATCTTACATTCCTCTGCTTCTGTGCACAAAGCCACAGAGGCAAGCTTAGCACTGGACAGGTGATCTATGCACTGTGCACTAGATCCACCTTCCCAAAATCAAGTCAAGGCACAAATCCAACTCCTCTACTAATCACAGAGCCTTACATACACGGGTTGTTGCACAAAGCAAATCAGAACTACTCGCCTCTTGCACTTAGCTAGACACACCCTACTTCTACATTACATCCTTACATATTTATACTTTTACAAAAAGGCCTAATCATGGGTAAACCCATGGGTCGACATCCCATAACCCATTACATAAACCCTAATGAACCCCTTGTTGGGTCCACAAAACAAGTGATATCTCGTGATCTCAACTCTGCCTGGGCACTCCATCTTGGACCAGCCTGTCGATGTCCAAAAAGTAGTCAAACCTGATCAATGTTTCCTCAAAACTTGGTCGAGGGCCAACAGGCCCCCAACACTCACCTGTGACTCGTCCTGAGTCACTCAGATCTGGGCAATGCTACTCTGAAGGCCTCAAGCTTAGCTCGAGCTGCATCGACCTACTACTTCGCCTAAGTCTCCTGCTCAGTGAACTCCTAGATCAGTTGCTCTGTAACAGGCCCTTCCAGGCATTGTTCCACTGTCACAACCACTTGGTCTAGCTGTGAACCTTGTCCCTCGATCTCTTCAAACACCACAGAGGCTTCATCCTGCACCAGTTGTAGCCTTTGTGTGACTTCCATTACTTTGCCTTAGATGGCAGTAATTTGTTCTTGCACCACGCGTTGTTCTTGTGATCTCTTCATTCCCTCGACTGAAGTGAGTGACTTCATATGTGCTTGAACTGTCAGTGCTTTCTGATGCGCCTCTTGTAGTTGCGCTTCCAACCTTCTAAGTTCTGGGTCTTTCGTGAGGTGTTCGTAGGTCTGCGCACTTGTGTTGCTTAGCTACTTTCATTCTGAGGCGAGGACTCTGATTCTTTCCACTATGCTCTTAGCGGCTTCCTCCCTCTGATCGCGCACTTCCTGTGGATTGCTCGAAACTACTTGGGTCTCCAACTCCATTACCCTTGATTGAAGTTGTTGGATGGCCTCAGCAAGCTTCATTACTTGGACCTCAACTACCTCATGTTCCTCCTATGCCAAGCCTAGAACATAGTGAAGTGTTCTTCTCACCACTTCTTTGACTGCAGTCTACTCTGCGAGAAGTTGGTCCTTTTCCCTCTATATATTTGCCTTGTCTTCCTCAAGCATCACCTGAAACTAATCCTTCTTGTTTTCATAAGTGGTCACACAGTACCACGCAACTCGTAGTTGCTCCAAGATTTTTTCTTTCTCTTTCCTCATGGCTTATGTAGCCTGTTCCTTTTCTTCTTGAACTTTCTGAATTCGAGCCTCTGTTGCATCTGCAATTCATTGAAGTTGGGCTGGTTCATCCCCCAACTCTGTAGTCTCTGGCGAGGAAGGCGCAGTAGGTACTACGTGGCTCAATTGAATGACTCGTTGAATTTCTTTCAGTTCCTTATCAACTCTTACATATAGCTCTTCTTGCGTCATGCCATATCTCTATAAGAGATCCTCAGACGCATCTTCCATTGCTCTACGGACTAGACCGATGTCATCCTCCATGAGTGTGGCCTCCATCTCGAGCTTGCTTGCGCGGGTTTTCTTTCTGGCCGAGGGTTTCTGCGGAGAAACCTTCCTATTCTTCGATGCTTTTGTCTCAATAGGGGGATCCTTCAGTGGTGTAGCTTTTCCTTCTCCTTGTTTTTCTCCTTCTTCCCCTCCTCCTTCTTGATTTACTTCATCTCCTCCTCCTCCTATGGGCGAGCCAGGTCCGCTTTCTTCTGAGGTTTTTTCTTCCTCATCAGTCTGTACATCCTAGAATTCCTCCTTTTTCTTCTTCTTCTTCACACTTTTATGCCCAACGTTCTCAACCCAAGTGGCCAAGGGGCTTCATACGATATCAGGGTCGGAGAGTTCTACATCATCAACCAGTGCGAGGAACTATGTCGGCCACTCCTTCATGATATCCTCCATGTCTTCATCGGTCATCTTGTAATAGGACCGCAATTCCTCCTTACTCTCATCCTTGCACGCAGTGATATATATAAAATGTTGATCTACGTGGAACCTAGGTAGTAGTCTGTACTGATGCAAGGTTCGCGGTGTCATGCAAGGGACCGATTCTATGGAAACCTTCAGTTGCTAGTAGTAGGTGTGAAACACTGTGTTCACTGCCAGTGCTTGGACATATCATTCGTGTACCATAGAGTGGAGAAATTTGCGGCCAATGGCTCCAAAGGTTCAATCTCTAGGAAGGGAGCTCCTCCCGGCATTTGCCAAGTGACAAATGCGATCAACACAAGAAACCAATTGAAATGGAACTCGTATCCTTGATCCTGTGCTTCGCGACAATAATTCTCTAGCTCGTTGATGAGGTATCTCACCCATTTCATTTGCATCCCCTCCATGCAGTTCGCTACGAGGTCCACCACAAACCCGGTGACCTGCGTGGGGCGGTTCTTTCCAACGAGCTTGCTAGCTATGAGTTGGCAAGCTAGGCACACTATGCCATCCTGGATAGAGGCTACCTTGTAGCCTTGCTTCCCCTTCTCAACTTTGTCGTATGTCTCCTTAATGTGTTGTGTCAGGGACCGGTCTAAAGCCTTCCTTGGGTAGAACTGTTGAGGGTTGGGTCCCTGCATGCTTGGTCCTTTGATCTAATGTATTAGCGCCAGATCCATAGTAATGCACCTATTGAGCTGCAAGTATCCTCCATGATATCACGACAAGAGGAGTTTAATGCAAGCATTAACCTCCCAATGTCGTACAAAGTGAGGAATCTTCATGACATTCAATATCGTGGATTATGCGAGCTCCTTTATCCACAGCTGGGAGACTATGTGAGGCTTATTCCTAGTCATCTTCATCAGGTATCTATGTGGTGCGAGCATTGCATAGTTATTCCTGTCACTGATATTGAAACCAATGTTCTTCAGAGATGGGATCTGTCCCAACTAGGTTCCGACCACGCGTATCCCCTTCGGGATGTACGTGGTGATCAATGTGTACTCGAAGTCCTGTGGGATGCTATCGCAGTTGACCGTGCCAACCAAGGGCGGGATATAATCAGGAAAGACTGATGGGATCTGCTTCACATTAGCCAGATCATCGTGGTGCTTGCTTCGCTTCTTAGTAGCGGGGTTGACACAACCTGAACGACGTCCAATCGAGGGGGACGCCTGCAGTCCCCTGGTCGACGACACCTATATTCCTTCAGACATAGCTTTATCATCCATAAAATTCTTCATAACTTCTTCAATGGACTTCTCTAGCTCAGTGCACTCAGCCGACATTCTCACTGTTAACAAATAAGTTGGGGTAGGTGAACGGATAGCGGAGTAAACAACAGATGGTGAGGTCTGATAGCATATCTCGACACACACAATCACTTTGTTTCTTATCTTAGATAATCATGGGTAGCTAAAAGGGGTCCCGGCGCAACATTCAATGGGTTAAGTAAGCAAGTGTCATAACGAATTCCCCCAACGGACAAGAATGCCTCAATCAATGCGAATATGTCTATTATGGCGTGGTCTCAATGTCTAAAGTTGATCTATCCACCCATAAATGTGTTTCCTAGCCATTCCAGAGCATCATTCTAATGGTTGAGGTGCCTCCAACATTCATATAGATTCGTCAAGGCAAAGTCCCATTCTGCACGGTTTTGTTGTTTTGGCGAGGTTTAGAGCCTGCAAACCTGCCTCCTGCGAAGTTCCAATCTGTGAAATCTTCCATCTGTTCTATGTAACTTCTTTTAGATTTTCCAACTTAACCTTCTTCTTACTGATATTCCTTACATTCTTTCCTATGATCTGAGTCTCTCTAACTATTTCTAGATTTCTCTTTCCATCCTTATTCTTATCTTCTCCTAGCTAAGTGACTTTGCACTACTGATTCAAAGGTTTTGAAGTTAATATCCCTTCTCTTACTATTTCCTGGGTGGATATACTTCTTTCTTGTATGGATAGGTCCTTCAAACCTTATTGCATTATTTCAACCTTGATAGCTAATTCTCTGGTCTTCTGTTGCTTCGACTCAACTTCTCATTCTTCTATCAGTCGATCTATTTTTCTAGCTATGAAATCCCTTAGTTCTTGATTTTTTTTTTATGTAGCTTCTTCCTCTGATTTCCTTCTGATCTGATCTTTCTCAATCCAATTCTTACCTAACAAAAGAGGGAATGGTGCGTTTTTCTCAACAAACTTAATAACTTCAAATTCCTCTTTTGCCAATTTTCCATGGATGATAACAGGTACATTAGCAACTCTTCCACATAGGGTTATCATCTTTCCTTTAAACAAGCCTATTCTTCCCAATGAAGGTACCACAGTAGGCTTTCCCAAGATTTCCCAAGTGCTTTCTGTCACAATATACACTTGTGTCTCCTCATCTAGGACACAGTCTATGTCGAAATATCTTATTCTTGTATCTATGTGTTGTTTTTCTTTCATGATCTCTAATAAACTGACATTTATGTGATGATCCATTGCTTATTTTAACTGTACTAAGGCAGTCTGAACTTTCTCTGGTTCTTTCTCTTGATGATCTTCTAACATGCTCTCACTCTCTTGATGCATGTTCATTTTTTCAACTTTAGCAATCATCCTTGGGCAATCCTCAACTTCATGACCAACAATTTTACAACAAAGACAAATAGGACCTATACCAGGGCATTCTTTAGCAAGATGTCTTGGTCTTCTACAGTTATAACATAATTTCAATCCTCTCTTTCTCTCGTAAGTTCCCCAACTTATCTTGTACTGTGCACTAGGATCACAGTGTTGGACCTACAATCTGAAAAAATTCTTTCTAGGTTCCTGCATCCATTCATTAGTCCAAAAATTCTTTCTATGCATGGGAATAACATATCTTTCTTTATTTCTATCAAATTTATTTAGATCAACTTTTTCTTCTAATTGTACCCTAGCTTTCAAACTAGGACAAAATCTATCAAACATACCTAGATTCATTCTTTCGAAAAAAAAATTCCCACTTATCTTACTCTACACAAGCACAAACCTTTACCTCTTTCAAGATCTTACCTCTTTTCTTCAGATCGGGTTTCTTTCTTAGCATAGAGCTCCGCAAGTCAAGTAGAATACTGTGCACTACAATAGGACATCTACGTACAGAGCTTCTCTTTTCTTTACTTCAATTCACAACAATCACATTTTTGGGTCTCGACAACAAAACCATTTGTTGGCACAGGGGCAGACCCAGGGTTCAATGCTTCAACAACACACCAACAAAACCCTCACTACCGGCCCTTTCGACAACACCTGCGAAGCAAGTGAAGTCTCACCCGAGGTAGAGGCAGGGGGGGTTACAGGACTCAAGTGTCTATAACCAAGCTGGGACACAGATCTGTGATTATAACACTTCGCAGAGTACTTAGGAACAACACACATTAATTCATTAGCTTTATTCACCTCGCAGATCAAACCCTAAGTACAGATCGGCGTAGTAACAATGACAAAATACACATCACACTTATCATCATAAGTCATATCCAACACATTCAACATATACAAAACATTAAACATTCATGGATCTATCTATCATTCATAACGTTCAATGCACTAAGCAAATTAACAGCATAAACATTACAACACAAAGCAAACCATCAACACAAGATTTACATGGTTCACCCCAGTGTGGGGCTACATCCACCAACGGCTTATTCTTATTTATTAGGCTTTAATCTATTACATTCCTCTGCATTTGTGCACAAAGCCACAGAGCCAAGCTTCACACTAGACAAGTGATCTGCGCACTGCGCACCAGATCCACCTTCCCAAAATCAGGTCAAGGCACAGAGCCAAATCCTCTACTAAGCGCAGAGCTTTAACTACATGGTTTGTTGCACAAATCAACTCAAAACTACTCGCCTCTTGCACTTATCTAGACACACCCTACTTCTACATTACATCCTTACATATTTATACTTTTACAAAAAGGCCTAATCATGGGTACACCCATGGGCCGACATCCCATAACCCATTACATAAACCCTAATGAACCCCTTGCTAGGTCCACAAAACAAGTGAGATCTCGTGATCTCAGCTCTGCCTGTGTGCTCCATATTCGACCAGCCTGTCGATGTCCAAAAAGTAGTCAAACCCAACCAATGTTTCCTCAAAACTTGGTCGAGGGCCAACAAAAATGCTCATAGAAATCTAAATCAATTTGCTTAAGATCTAGCAACAAATTTCTTTTGTGAATTATTTACATCCCATTCTCACTCATTTGTCCAAGCCTATGATGCCACAGTGTTGTATCCACTCCTGTAGAAGCTAAAGAGATAGAAGATTCAATATTACCAGTACATAAATACAATGTACCTACCTTCTCTCCTTTTGCTATCACCAATGATCCTTTGGTTACCTTCCACATCTTATATGTAAATATGGATATACAACCTTCACTTGCAAACTGCCCTGTTGAAATCAGATTTTTACTTAGATCCGGAACATGTCTTACCTTACCTTTTTCAACAACCATTGGTTTCCATTGCTTTGCTTTATTTTTACCTTTCCCATTCCAACAATTTCGCATGGTGCATCATCACCCAATTGAACTTGTCCAAAATCACCTTGAACATAATCTAGAAAATGTTTCCTATGGGGCGTGGCATGAAATGAAGCCCCTGAATATACTACCCAAGACTCAGAAATATTATCTACAGAGAGAATCAAAGCACCTTGTAACACATCACCTGTTACAATTGCTTCTTGATTTTTTCCTTGTTGTCCATCTCTTTGTTTCTTTGGAGCTCTACAGTCTTTTTTCAGATGTCCTTTCTTCCCACAATTCCAGCACTCTATCTTTCCAAATATGGATTTGGATCTGTTCTTCCTAGAATTTCTATGGTTCCATGATCCCTTTCCTCTATCCTTTTGTCTTCCCTTGTTCTCCATGTTTAACGCATTACCTAATGTCTCACCTGTGCTTTTTCGTCGCATTTCCTCACTAAGGATAACACCAACAACATCATCAAATTTTAAAGTGTTTGAACCAGAGACAGAGTTACTTACAGCCATGACCAAGTCCTTCTAGATTTCTGGCAATGAGCACAATATTAGAAGAGCCCTAACCTCATCATTAAAGTCCACTTTTACATAACTTAGTTTATTAGTAACCTTATTAAATTCATTTAAATGATCTGCAACATACCCACCTTCTGACATCTTCATATTAAATAATCTCTTCATTAGAAATACCTTATTGGATGCCAAGGGTTTTTCATACATTTTAGCCAATGCATCCAGTAGCTCCTTCGTTGTCTTTTCTTTCGGAATATTGAAAGCCACCGATGCTTCTAGGCTTAGTCGTATCGTTCCTAGTGCATTTCTGTCAAGAACCTCCCATTCTTCGTCCTTCATGGTCATCAACTTCTTTTCTATTCCACCCAATGATAGGAATAGATCCTTCTGACATAAATAATCTTCCATCTACATCTTCCATAACTGGTAGTTTTGGCCATTAAATTTCTCGACCCTGAACTTTCCATCTTCCGCCATTGCTCCCACTCGAACCAGGAACCCTCTTTTCCTATGAGTTACCTTTTCTTTGATACCAGTTGTTAGAAAAACAGGATCGTGAAGCAATAAAATAAAACAAATGTGAAAATAAAAACATAGAAGATACACAATACAATAGAGACACAGATATATGTGGTTCACCCAGTGTGGGCTACGTCCACCATTTAAATTGCCAGGTCCTTCCTTTATTAGTATCCAACAAATGAAGGGATACAACCTACAACACACCCGTTGTAACTTCATCTTCTTTCTCTCGCAGTCTCCTCGCTCAGAATAAAATATTCGCAGTGATGCATAGCCACAATACATTTCCCTCATAAAAGAGGGTTTCCTTCTAGGGAAAAAAACCCTAACATAACTTCTACCTTAGGATCTATGACCTTATAATGAACGGTCTAGATTTACAATGAAATTACAATATACATTTACAAGGCAAATTTTCCTTCGGGGGCTCACTTGCCCCCGGACCCTACAGAGGGGATAACTCCCCTTTGCACTCCCCCACGTGGAGGAGTGTACATTATTCTAGGGTGTAAATTCTTCATGGGCTATAAACACGACTAAAAATAAAGACCTCTTAATCAGGAAGATAATCAGGCTCCACAACCAACAGGGGAACAATATTAACCCTTATATATGAACCAAGTCCTAAGACAACCCATAATTCCTAAGTACCTAAGATAAAAGATAGGTAAAGATGAATAATAATGATGAAAGGGAAGGGAAGTGAACTAAATGCGATGTTCCTCAAAGTCTTAGACATGCATAGGTTTTTTTATTCATTTGTTCATTCATCTAGCTTTCATGAGCTATGATTTTTTATATAATAGTGTTAAGGTCGTAACCTCCCTAACCCATCAAGTAGATAATATGTATTGTTATGTAATAAAGGTCATCATTAGTAAATAAGGCCTATGCAATAATGTGAACACAACTATTGTAGGAAGACTTACTTGAAGGTTCCACCTCTATAATGTTCTCAATAAGATAGAGGTGGTATATATAGCGGTAGAAAGCATTGTAAAGATTGTCTTATGAAGTCATTGTACTTAAGATCTGCTCTATTGGAGGTTGCACCCTCGAAGAGGTGAGTGAGAATTATTTTCCATAATTAATAAAGGTATCATATTTTCGTCCATGTTGTTATTGTGATTATTGCTCAATTTCCTTCTGCTAAATAATTTGATAATATTTGTGTTTGGCTCTGCATATTATTATTTGTTACCTAACAAGTGGTATCATAACCCTTTCCTTGCCAAAATTTTAGAAAAAAAATTTCAAGCTAGAGACATGTTGCAGCGTCTATAAAACACATTGATATGTCATCAAGTGGTTAAAAATACGGTTGGGGAAGACTACTTGTAAGAAATACACGTAGTTTCACCTTGTTGGAAACCTTTGTAACCCCTATTGGTACCCCTTCGAGTAGTACCGCATGAAACAAAACTTGTACACATAATTTTATTTGCACGTACCCTCGAGTATATCGAGAGTCCTATAGGCATCTTAAAACTAGTTGTAGCTCATCCATTCAATCGCTTGACTGTTATAGTGGCACCAAGAACAACACTCACAAAGAATACTCTCTTGTACTTGGGTAATCATGTAGTACGGCTAAGCATATGATTAACTCTCCTTAGATAGATCCCTAAGATATTGGGTTGAGTACTATTGTTGGACCCTGCAAGCATATAAGAGAGTTATAGCATAGGGCATTCCCTTGTCCCTAGGAAACCTCAAAATCTTACACCTTGCTACTAGAATAAAAACAACGTTGAAATTTTACACATCCAATTTTGGGAAACCATGCTTCTTGCATTCAGGTTGTGAAATTCCACCACAATATTCGATGTTAAGGATGTTATCACTCTATAAATTCCCAGAGGTTGTTATGAGGCAAGAAGAAACTTATCAAAGGTAACCTTAACCAACCACTTCGAAACTGGAAGCTAGCTCTACCATTTCAGAGAGGGGTCTCTCTGTGAGTTCTAGGTTTGTTTGAGTGTTCAAAGATTTTAGGCTAGTTAGAAAGAATATAACCAAGTTGTTCGTATCATTTTTGAATGAAGTGGTTGAATATCAATTACGCTTCCATTGGGCTATGGGGTCTGTTTTTAAAAGATAGATGTTAAATACAACGTTACAAGATTTGTTTCACAGGGCGAGATGGTGCTAATGCTGGATTCTTTAGAAATAAAAATGGTGTATTGCTGAAAAGATGAGATATCAGTTAAAAAAAAAAAACATTTAAGAATTTCATTGTTATAACATCAAAGGAAAAACATTTAAATCTATAAAAGATTAAGAACAGAGTACACAATGGTAAATTCTGCAACTTTAACTTCTTTCAAAGATTAGATTTTAGAAAGACAATATGATAACTGAGAAAGAAAAAACTTGTACGCGGACAGGGGGAACTTCACCAACAATGGACATGCAGGAATCCTGTGAAACTTCTCTTTGTATTACTGGAATAACTTCTTGATAAAAATTACAGCAACTAGAGCTTGCTCGGGCGTAAAGATCAACAACCACTCCTACTTCTAAGTGAGAAATATTTATAATAAAAGTTACAACGACCCTGTCATTAATGATCGAGATGTGAAAGAGTCTGAGTCTAACTAACTAATCTAAGAAGATGCAGAAATGTAGTAACCGATGATGATGTGTTGAATCTCTCATGCTGATTTCGGGGAAGACCATTGTTGAGTCATTCGGATGATCTCAACTGTGTTGGACACTGAAATGGATGTTGAGATGGATGTTGAGATGGATGATGAGATGGATGAGGCGTTGCCTTTACTCAATCAAATCACACAGCTCATCCCATCTTTGTGTGCTTGGGATGGTAATTTTCAATAACCGACGGTAAACTTCATCCATCTCGGTGTATTTAGAAAAATTTGGATTGATGATGAAGACATACTTGATCTCATGTTGAATGCTGAGGTCATGCTGCAGAGTCTCCAAGAATGCTTTGTCCGTGATGTTGCCCTATATCCCTGAAAACTTGGCACTGTCTCTGGCCACGGTGGTGATCCTTTGCTTGTAATCAGACACAGTCATTAGTTTATCATTTAAGACATGTAGATCATGAAGACCCTTTTTTTGTAAGGCTTCAATCTTGCTAAAAACTCTTTGAACTCCAATGTCCATGTTCTGAGCCTTTTCCTCCAACTGTAACATCAATCCCCTTTTAGTCAATTCTCTTTTTACCTCGAGGATAGTCTTTGTTCTCTCTTCAACTTTCAATTCTTCCATCTCTTCTTTGGTTTTGGATTTCAGAAACTTGATGATCTCGTTGGCTGCTGAGGGCATCTCGCCCAGCTCTGTTTTTATCCTGCCAAAGGCTTGCCTACTCTTTAACAACAGATCATGTTGCTCAAACATGATTTGCACAATGGGCCAAATTTCATTTATCGATTTTGCAATATATGTTCATATGTTTTCCTTAGCCTCTGCTAATGTCTTGCTTGTCACTATTTGTTTCTGGAGCTATTGTATTTCCTGCTTAAGCTTCTCTGTTGTCTGTCTCTCAACATTATATCTTGTTTGGAAAGAGTATTTGAGTTCCTGGAGATTTTCAACCTCCCTTTTCAACCTATTAATCTCTATCTCTTGCAAATTCATTTCCTCCATGGACTTTGCTAGCTCCATAGTTTTTTCCAGTGTTGTTAATGGGGATGCTGATGGAACTTCTGTTGTAGTGGTTGTTGGAACTGTTGTTGTAAATACTTTTTCAATGGGAACTGCACTCAATGGAATGACTTCCATTGGTTTCATTTGTTCCTTTTATTTCAATAATTTTTCCAACTCTATCTCCATTTCTCTGAGCTATGCATTCTGCTGCATGATAAGCTTCAACAATTCTTCTTTCTCGTTTTTGGATTCAGCTACCTCTTTAGCTTGTGAATCCTTTGTTGGTTCCAATTTCAATTGTTTTCTCAAAGAAGCAATGTAAGCATTATTTTCTTCAACATTCCCCCTGCTACTTTAACATTCGAGGGATCATACCCAATCTTGAGCACCAACTTCTCTAAGGATTTTATTCTCTTATCCTTTGCAAAAGAGGATATCTTTTCCAACTTCAATTGGGTCTAGACATTGCTTAAATATACCTGTAACTTAGTTGCGATAGAGGAAGCATGTGCTAATGTGGAGAAGACCATTTCTCCAGTTTGTCTGTGCAAATCCATCTGGTCAGCTGGATGGACCTGTTTAATGTAAAAAACAATAGTTGACCTCTTGTAGTCAGTGATCTCTTTGGGGTGAGGCACTTGTGCTTGCAGGAATGCCATATGCATTCTTCCTTTCTCTGTATCAAAGGTTGACAATAGTTTGTGTTGTGCCATGGAGGTTTGCTTCCAGAACTGGGAGTAGGTGTTATTAGTCAGCATCTGGTTCTTCTTTTTAATCATATCATATTTCTCAAATATGGTTACAGGTGCAGATCCTTGTGGAATTTGGGCGGTCACAGCTATTTATGTCTGCTTCTTTGAAGAAGAAGTTGACACCACATGTTGTTTTCTCTCAATCACTATGGCAGAGTAGGGCTCTTCCTCACCAGACATGTGAGTAGCATGAGTGGTTTTGGGTTTCTTGTTGTATACCTGGAATTCTTCTTCTGATACCTCAGTGATTGAAGGTGAATCATCCTTTCTTGGCCTTTTTCCTTGGGTATCTAAGGAGTAGTAGTCGGTGAGATAGATACTGAAAGATATTCTTGTGGCTTTGTATCTACCAGAGTATTTACTTCCCATTCTGTCTGGTTCACATATTTTTTGATTTCTGGATTGAGGGTGTGGGCATAGGGTGAACTTTTGTTCTTGGACCTCATCTCTGCAATGATCCCACTGGGGTCATATCTCCAAATAAAACTAGTGTTGACTTTCATCTCCTTCAATAATTTGTCTGCCTCTTCCCCAGCAGCTCGACTGTTGCAGATAAATGGGCGTATTTGTCCTTTGATCATCATATGTTGTTTTGTCTTCAGAGACACAAAATGGATGTCATCTGAGTTTATCATCTGATGAATATATTCCAGTGCGAATATTCGAACAGGCACATACTTAGGCAACTTGTATGGAGCTAGTTCGCACCCATACACTCTGATTTCTATGTGATTCTGGTATAGAAACCAATATCCAGTCTTTGCCAAATCTGAAAGCTGCAGAACTCTTTGAATTTCTTCATTTATTCTTGGCTCAGGTCTTCCACTAAGCATGCCCACAACTGGATGATAAAACAATTCAATGAATTGTTTAAAAGTGAACTCAGTGGAGTTTCTCTTGAGCAGCAACGTCCATAATGTGACTGCTTGAGGTTTTCCTTCCTTGTCCATCTTCTGCATTAAGAAAGAGAACATATCCGCCTAAAAAAAGACGAACATGTAAGCCAGGATGGATGAGTACCAGAACATGCCCTCTGTGGTGAATTGTGAAAACTGCTCGTGAGTGTTCTCTGGCGGGAAAGTGTTGTAGTCGAATTGAGTGGTGGATTTTTCTTCGGTAGAGAAAATGGACAGAAAACCCAATATAGGCTCATCCATCCATGCGTCTGAAAAATAACAAAGTAGACAACAGAGTGATGAAATAACTTGGTTGCCCTTTTCTGAGAATAGGAAGGAAGGATAGGGGGGATTTGATTTGGGGAACTGAGCATCCTGTGGGAAGAAAAATTCAAATATCTGGGCTCTTTGAGAAAAATATCATTTCTGGTATAACTCTGTTATGATTTCGAGATTGAAAGGGGAGGCAGATTCATTTCTGGGTATCTGCATCATCTAATCAATGGAAGGTAATGAGCCTGGCATTTGAGGGAAAATTCAGGGAAATGATGGACCTGGGGGAAAATATATAAAGGAAGATTGGACTCCCAGAGCTTGATTTCATCGCTCTAATCTAAGAAAGTGTCTTTGAGCCATGATTGCAAATCCTCGAAGTCAACTTCGCACCTAGTGTCTGATATCAAATGATATTTGTCAGCCAATGGGATCTTGTCGAGGTCAACAAGAGGTGGGAGGAAAGGATTTTCCCCGTCTTCTGCTTTCTTGGATTTTGGTGCCATTGTTGTGAAGAGTACTTGCAATTTCAAACAAAATGTTAGTGGTGATGGCTATGGCTAGATGAGGCATTGTAGAGGCAGAGGAAAAAGAATCTCTTGATACACAGGGAATATGAATGGAATGGGAGATGACTGAAATGGGGTTGAATTTGAGTGGACAGGTATCTGTTTGGTCAAACAAGGACAGGTCAGATGGACAACAGGTATGTGGCCAGTCATAAATGTCCAACGGGTCGTTTAGAGCGTGAGAGTGTAGGATGAAGGACGTCTAAAGTGTACCTCTGGTCGATGTGTGCACTGGTGATTGGAAGGCGAACGGGAAAGATATGACCTGTAATGGTTAGATGGATGGGACAAGCTAACGGGGTTGTGACGTGGAACTTGCAGAGGGTGGTTGTGAATTGTAACACTGATAGGCGGTAAATGTTTGGAGAGGGGGAGTTTGGACGCAATGAGATGATGTCACATGGATTTGTTTCATTCCGGACCCCCCCCCTTTAGTTAAAGGAAGAATAGTCAAAGGGGTACAAGATTCCTTGCTGACCACTGATCTGGATGAAGCCGGATCAGCCA
>JASDQU010370707.1:71090-82164 GCA_032191745.1 Picea mariana | reverse complement strand
CCCCCCCCCTCCATTAAAAGCAGACTGGTCGAGGGGGTTTGGAATCTTCTGTGGTCCGTCTGATTGCACGCTGGTGGGATGGTTGTAGATCTGAGCGCACATCTTAAACATATTTTCGGACCCCTCCCCCCCACCCCACCGTTAAAAGACGAACGATCGAGGGGGTCTGAAATATTTTCAGAGCCGTAGATCTGGGTGCTCACCGTTCAGTCGTAGATCTAGGCCCGATCTTTAATTTTCCAAGACACAATTCAACATATGGTGCAGGACTTAGGCTTAATGACTTTTTATGGGTTTTGTACACTGCTTCTTCTACTCTTTATCACCATGGGGTTAGAAAAACACTTCATCATCCAAAGTCTTGCATTTTTCATCAATCATCATACACATTTATTGAAAACAAGTTGTTTAACCTATGTCCTAACCTACATCATTTGCACCTTTAGCCCAGCTTAGACTGTTGGACTAAGAAAATACTCTACCTAGGGGCTATTTGACCAATATTAGGTTGTTTGGTCAAMTTTATTCACTAACTAACCTATCATCTTGACTAAGATTAGAYAGTTTAGTCAAGCTTATTCACTAAGCCTATCAACATAAATTTAAAAGGACATGGCCATGCTTAGACTATATGGATCAAGCCATTGTTATTGCATGGGGCTTTATTTAATTTCTTTTATGCCCTCTTTTATTCTTTTCTCATTTTCTTTCTTTTTCTTTCTTTTTCAAGATGTAGTAATCTCTGCAAATAAAAAACTCTGAAGGGAACAAAAATACAATCAATAGTTGATACTATAAATTATAGGGTTATAACAACGGCTCCACCTGGGGATGGTATCCTCCTTCCGAAATGCCAAGAATCATGTTTCTTGTTGTCTTGAAAAACTTCCTCTAGAGTTTCTTTTACTATCTGCCTTGCTTTATTCCGGAAAAGTTGATGACATCTTCAATGTCTTAGGGCCTTCTCTGCGGGCTTCAAACATATGAAAAAAAACACCTACACCTAAAAGACTTGTAAAATAAATGATATATACAATGGAATGGAATGGTGATCTCTCTACAAGTAATGGAAAGTAATGCTTCAGCATCCTGCCATTTATGGGTCCCCTTGGCAAGTCTGATCCGTCATGATTAGCAAGTAGAAAAGCATTGTTTCCTCTGAAGGCCTGAATGGTGTAAGGACCCTTCCACAAGCTATGGAACTTTCCATGTTTACCTTTATCTTCATTTCTGGAGTCCCACCTCAAAACTATATCACCCAATTCAAAGTTATCCTCTTTGGTTCTCTTGTCATAAATCTTTTTAATATTTTCCTGGATCACTTGAGTTCTGTTGTAAAATTCTTCTCTGGATTGCATTAGGTGGATCATTTGATTTATTCTTCGTTGGACATCTTTTGGTTCTTCTTGTGTTTCCTGCAATAGTTTCATGATCAGAACTCCTAATGAAATGGGGAAAACTGCCTCAATGCCATACACCAATTGGTATGGAGACATACCAATCAATCTTTTGGTGCTAATCCTGTCAACCCAGAGCGTGAAAACCAACTTATTATACCACGATTTCTTGTTTTCCTGCAGTGTCTTTCTGAGGATGTTCACTAGACTTTTGTTAGAAGACTCAGCTAGCCCATTTCCCTGTGGATAATAAGTTGTTGAGTGTTCCAAGGTAATATGATATTGATTACAAAAATCTATGAGCCTTTTGGATCTGAAATCCACTGCATTATCAGTTATAATTTTTTTGGGGCATCCAAAACGTGACAAAATGTTAGTTTCTAAAAACTTGATGATGACAGAGTCAGTAGCTTTCCTGCATGGTATAGACTCGATCCACTTGGTGAAGTAGTCCATGGTCGTGAGGATCCATTTATGTTGGCCCAAAGAGGGAGGATGTATTTCACCAATGAAGTCTAGCCCCCACTGTTGGAAAGGAGATTCAACAGAGATGGGTTTCATTGGGAGTGGAAGAAGCTTCCTTTTCCCTTCAAAAATCTGACACCGGTGGAAAGAAGTAAGTTTCTGGTGAACATCAGCAAACAAAGTAGGCTAGTAAAATCCAACTCTCAGAATCTTATTAGCTGTGGTCTTCCATCTCAAGTGCCCACCACAGTTTCCTGCATGGAAATCTTGAAGAACTTTGTCAGCTTCATCTTTTAACAAGCAATTAAGCAAGATACCACTAGGATCTTTCCAATAGAGATTGCCTTCCAGAATACAAAATTTCAATGCTTTCAATTTAATAAATCTAGATTTGGTCTTAGTCAAACCTGGAGGAGCCTGTAAATTGTGGAGTACGAAAATGAGGTCTGTGTACCAAGGGGAATTTAAGAATGCTTCTTTTATGTTTGGAGTCTCTTGCTCTTCTAGTCCGTCTACTGCAGCCAAAAAGTTAATATCTAAAGCATGGAAATTAGACTCAGCTATCAGTTTGGCCAAACCCTTTCCTTTGATCAGTTTAGTAGGTTTTATCTCAATGTCATATTCCAGAATGACCGCAATCCATTTTCCTCTTTTGCCATCCGGATTATCCTGGGTCAGAATATCTTTAACCATTATGTTTGGGACGTATGCAATTGTGTGAGAATGGAGAATATAGACCCTAAAATATTTTATAGCCTTTACCAGGGCGAAGGCTTGTTTCTCCATAATATTATAATTCAACGTTGCGTCTCTTAAAGCTTTGTTGAAAAAGGCTATGGGTTGCTCATACCCTTCACTATTTTTCTGCAACAATATTACTGCTATAGTGTGCTCAGATACAAAAGAGAAAAGGAAAAATTCTTTGGTATAGTTTGGGCTAATCAGAACTAGAGCTTGGGTGAGAGCATGTTTCACTTGCTCAAATGACTGTTTGGACTCGACGTTCCATTTGATTTTTGTTTCCTTTTTCAACATATTGGTAATATTCCTGAGAAGCTCGGCCAAGTTTGGTATGAATCTTCTAAGGAAATTTATTTTGCCAATGAAAGATTGTAGTTCTTTGTTGTTCCTAGGGTGTTCCACCTTCTGGATAGCTTCTATCCTACTAGGATCTATTTTAATTATGTCTTTGAGATTATGTGTCCCAACAATTTACCGTCCTCTAACCCGAAAAGGCTTTTCTTAGGATTTAATGAAATCCCAAATTTTTTGCACTTCTCAAACACACGTCTAAGGTGGAGCAAATGTTCTTCGTCGGATTTGGAGTAAACAATTGCATCATCCAGATAAATGACTATAAATTTTCCAGTCTCATCTACAAAGGTAATATCCATTTCTCTTTTGAAAGTAGCTCCAGTGTTCATCAGACCGAAAGGCATCTTCACATACATGAAGATACCCTAGGGTGTGGTAAAATTTGTCTTCTCTTGATCTTCTAGGTGGACCAGGACGTGGTTGTAACCAGAGAAACCGTCCAGTAAGTAGATCCTACTAGATCTGATCACCCTTTGTAAAATATGGTCCATTTTCGGTAAAGGGTAATTATCTTTGAGGGAAACTTTGTTCAGATTTCTGAAATATATACAGAGCCTGATCTCACCAGTTTTCTTCCTAGTTGGAACTAGATTAGAAACCCATTTGGAAAACCTCAAGGGGACTATAACCTTGGCATCATACATCTTCTTGATTTCTTTCTCTATCAGGGGAAGCAACTTGGGATTAATTCTCCTAAGTTTATGTCTGAAAGGTTTATGTTCTTCTTTTATGGGAATCTGGTGTTTTATGATGCTTGTGTCATAGGATTTTAAGTCCTCATAGCCCCAGGAGAAAACATCTATATATTCCTTAAAAAGTTCAATGTATTTGCTTTTTTGCTCTGGTGGTAGTGATTTAGACAGTTTTATCATTTTGGGGTTTTCTTCTGTTCCTATGTTACAGTCTTCAACCTCTTTACCGCTAGCTTCAATTTTCGGTTTTTTGGCTACATCGTAAAAATCAAACAAGTCTTCCAACGGAACTAAACCTCTAGGTAACACATTATTTTTCAACTGCGGGATATCATAATCTACATCATTTTCATTGATTTCTTCAACATCTATTGTATTTACACTATCATTCTCAAAAATAGATTTATTTACAACTTCTTCATCTTGTTCTAAATCTATGTTCATACATTCGAAATCATTTTTACATTGCAGGAAATCTTCAATTTGTTCGTCATTTACAAATACCTGCCAATATCTGATGTTATTAGGAATGGTGGCTCTGCACTTCACCTCCACTGTGTACTTGCGAGTGGGACGAAAAGGGATTTTACAGGCAGTTGCTGGCGTGGCCAGTCTGTCTGCGAGTATATTTTGTCCTCTAGGCATCACCTGCAAATCAACCTCAGTAAAGCATTGGAGAGCATCCAATACAATGTTTCTATAGGCTCTAAGCTTGGGATGTTTTGCTGCATACTCACCTTTGATTTGCTTGATAATTAATTCAGAATCACCCCTTACCATTATCTGCTTAGCACCAACTTTCTTCAATAATTTCAGGTCGAGCATTAAAGCCTCGTACTCGTCTATGTTGTTAGTACATTGAAAGTTTAGATTATAGGAATGATTCTCTGAGTACTTTGATCTATGGTTATGCATCCACGCTCCGGCTCCAACTCCTTCTTTACTCACAGCGCCATCGAAGTCCATGCTCCAGAAGTCTGATGGCAGTTCCTCATTTTCTTCAACCATGGGGTTTCTTACTTCGACAGTAGCTTTATCATTCTTTGGATCAAGTGCATCATCTTCCAGTTGTGCGATTTGTTCTTTAAGATCACCATCGTTATATAGGATGAAAGAATCTAGGTCAGAGTGTGCGGAACATAATGGATAATTGTGTGGCTTTTTCTGACTACTGACCATATACTTCATCAGTGTTTCCCTGTAAAGTCTTCTTTGTTGACTAAAAACTGGAATGGTGGCATAGGACATATCTAGCTGTAGGGATCCTCTCAATTTATCTCCCCAAGACCTTGATAAAAACATACCATACTTGGGGGGAATGTCTGCTACAACGATGTCCATCACCAAGCTTTTTTCCAGTATTTGAGCCACGGTGATGCATAAGTCTTTAATTAGGCCTATAAATTTGACCTTGTTGGAGTCGAAAGAATGCAAATCTTTGTAAGGTCTGGTGACCTCAAGTCCCAACTTTTTCATCATGGCTTTGGGAATTAGGTCGTGAGAAGCACCCAAATCCAGCATAGCATTGTATAATATTAGATCGTGGATATTTAGGCTGATGTAAAAAGGAGCCATGGCCCCATTATCAATTTGGTCGTCAACTTCAGGACCAAACAGGAGCTCGGGTCGATCATTGGCAAGGTTTAATGTGTCATAGTGGTGTACAGATCCAACATTCAAGGCTTTAGTACCCATATCAGGTTTGATACTTAAAGCTTTCATCACCTGAGACCTATAAGCGTTCTTATTCATCAGCTCAGATAAGGGAATAGGAATCTTCAATTTTTCTAGTTCCCCCTAGAGGCTGAAAGGAACGATGGTTTTGTTTAAACTCTGTACTTCTGATTTATTGATAGAAACTCTATGGACAGGAGAAACTGTTTGAATGGTTGATGAAACTTCTGTTCAACTTGTTTTCTTAAGAATTTCTGGAGTTTTTCACAAGAGGTTCAGCGTTGTTCTGCTCAGGGGTTTTCTTGGGAAGGTTTTATGAGGTTTTATTGGTTTCAACAGCCTTCTTCAGAGAATTCTCATTAGCCTTCTTACTCCTCAAGTTATATTTCCTGTGAACCTCCATTATAGCATTCTCAAAGGCTTGTTGTTCTGGTTTCTCAACTTCCTCATTCACCTCTTTTTGTGAAAGGAGAAAGATTTCATGTTCTTCTTGGGTGAGGAAAATAGACTCATGATCACCCATTAGATTTATATGAGCATCATCAAACTTCTCAATAACTTCCTCCCCATCATCAGCATAGTTTTCCTGGAGAGGTGGTCTAATCTGCTGATCAGGTCCCCATTGTTCCCGTTGATCCCTAGGATCTCTTTGTTTAATCTGGGGTGGATTTCTCCTAAAGTTCGGGTTTCTGATTTGAGGGGTAGCTTGGTTCTCCCTAGGTGGGTTCCTATCAGTTATGGTGAGTCTCTCCATCATTTCTCCATAGCTCTGGCTAGAGAATCTAATTTGGCATCAGATGAGGAAGTAGAAGGTTCTTCCTTGATGGTGACCCTCTTTTCTATTCTCTGCCTGGCCCTTCTGGCCAAAAGATTTGCTTCTACACTGACGACACTTTTTTCATGTCTTCCAGAGTTGTTGCGTTTCCTTCCCTCAATTGATACGACATGTTAGCGTCAAAACCATCAGGGAACTTTATTAATGTCAAACCTTCTGGTGATTTAATTTCAGTCGGGATAGCATGGTATCGATTGTTGAAATGAGTGCAGTAATCCTGCATTGTTTCTCCTTGGATCCTTTTGATGTTCTCATACTCCAACAGAATTTGGAGAGGATTTTTCTTTACCTGCCACCGGTCTAGGAAATTCTGATGGAAAACAGTAATGTCAGTAATGGTAGCAACACGTAAAGTTTTGAACCACTTTTTCACATCTCTAGTTAGGCTTTGTGTGAATAATCTCATCTGCACATCAGCTTCGTCTACTTCTTGCAGGTCAAAGTAATCGTTCATTTTGTCAACATGTTCTTGCGCATTCAAGGGGCCGGTACTATCGAACTGTGGAAGCCTAGTTTGATAATCTTGGGGCATGTCATGTAAAGGAGTAACCAATACCAACGGAGCATATCTTTCCGCCATAATTGGTGGGGGAGGCTTAACAACAACCTGGGTGACAGGAGAGGAAATGCCTGAAGATATAGAGGACGGAGGGCTTGGAGGAATGGAGTGACTTAGTGTAATTTTAGTAGAAACTGCAACGATGGTTAAAACAAGAAGTTCGATGGACTACTAAAGATGGAGCTAACTAAGGCCTAACCAAGATTTGAAACTAGGTCTTCGAGCTTATCAGTCTTGGAGTGAAAACGTTGCTCAACTTCAGCTCTAGGAGAAAGTATCTCAGGGCTCCTGGGCTGAAAAATGGTTTGGTCTCAGACCGTTTTACTAACAAAACTGTCAGATTTTGTCCTGAAAAGATTTGTTCGAAAGGGTATCTCGGACTCAAGATCTGGAAGAACAACTAACTTTTCTGGGATGGAAAAAGACCTCGGAAGCGGGCTTTCACTCCTCGAAATTTATGCAGTGCTTTTCTTCCTGAGTAGTCTTTCAGGATTATCTATTACTTTTGCAGGTTTTGGGTCAAGATGAGATCTGGTAGAAATTCTTTTGGGAGCTAGAAATGTTGATTTTATTCTACCTTTGGATATTTTGGTTATTTATGCACAAACTTTAACAACCTATGAACATTATTTCTAGGTAAAGATTAGGGTTTGTGTTTTTCCCAGAAATAAAATCGTCTTTGTTCTAGGGGAAAGAAAACAAGGGGTGGAAAGTTTGTTTCAGTTCGTCCCCAGTATAGTCACCATTTATGTTATCACTCTGTAAATTCCCATAGGTTGTTATGAGGCAAGAAGAAACTTATCATAGGTAACCTTAACCAACCACTTTGAAACTGGAAGCTAGCCCTACCAGTTTCAGAGGGGGATCTCTCTATGAGTTCTAGGTTTGTTTGAGTGTTCAAAGATTTTAGGCTAGTTAGAAAGATTATAACTGAGTTGTTCGTATTTTTTTTAATGAAGTGGATGAATATCAATTACGCTTCCATTGGGCTATGGGGTCTTTTTTTAAAAGATAGAAGTTAAAGACAATGTTACGAGATTCGTTTCACAGGGCGAGATGGTGCTAATGCTGGATTCTTTAGAAATAAAAATGGTGTATTATTGACAAGATGAGATATCAGTTAAAACAAAAAAGCATTTAAGAATTTCTTTGTTATAACATCAAAGGAAAAACATTTAAATCTGTAAAAGATTAAGAACAGAGTACACAATGGTAAATTTTGTAACTTTAACTTCTTTTAAAGATTAGATTTTAGAAAGACAATATGATAACTGAGAAAGAAAAAACTTGTACGCAAACATAGGGAACTTCACTGACAATGGACACGCAGGAATCTTGTGAAACTTCTCTTTGTATTACTGGAATAACTTCTTGATAAAAATTAAAGAAACTAGAGCTTGCTCGGGCATAAAGATCAACAACCACTCCTACTTCTATGTGAGAAATATTTATAATAAAAGTTACAACGACCCTATCATTAATGATCAAGACTTGAAAGAGTCTGAGTCTAACTAACTAATCTAACAAGGTGCAGAAATGTAGTAACCGATGATGATGTGTTGAATCTCTCATGCTGATTTCACGGAAGATCGTTGTTGAGTCATTTGGATGACCTCAACTGTGCTGGACACTGATCTGGACGTTGAGATGGATGTGATATGGATGAGGTGTTTCCTTTACTCAATCAAATCGCACAGCTCATCCCATCTCTATGTGCTTGGGATGGTAATTTTCAATAACCAGCGGTAAACTTCGTCTATCTCGGTGTATTTATCAAAAGTCGGCTTGATGATGAAGACATACTTGATCTCGTGCTGAATGGTGAGGTCATGCTGCAGAGTCTCCAAGAATGTTTTTCCTATGATGCTGCCATGTATCCCTGAAAACTTGGAACTGTCTTTGGCCATGGTGGCGATCCTTTGCTTGTGATCGGATAGAGCCATTAGTTTATCATTTAGGACACGTAGATCAGGAAGACCCTTTTTTTATAAGGCTTCAATCTTGCTAAAAAATATTTGGACTCCAATGTCCATGTTCTAAGCCTTTTCCTCCAACTATAACATCAATCCCCTTTTAGTCAATACTCTTTTTACCTCGAGGATAGTCTATGTTTTGTCTTCGACTTTCAATTCTTCCAGCTCTTCTTTGGTTTTGGAGTTCACAAACTTGATGATATCATTGGCCATTGAGGGAATCTCACCCAGCTCTATTTTTATCATGTCAATGGCTTGCCTACTCTTTAACAACAGATCATGTTTCTCGAACATGATTTGCACCATGTGTTATCACTGAAATTCCGTCCGCACATGGTTCCAAGAACTCAGCATCGTCAAACAGTGATGAAGTCATTCATGGACCTGAATTAATACCACAGCATTCAAAAAGGTCAAAAAACTATACAGAGTAGTGAAAAATTGAAGAGCGCTTTGCAGACATTGGGCGCACGCGCAGATGCACAGAACAAGAACGTAGAAATCGCGCACAGGTGCACGATGCGTGATTGTTAGCGCAAAAAGCCGTGCACATGCTAAAAGTCACATTTATGGAAGTGGTCGGCCTCCCAACCACTTATGGTTCAGCTCCCAAGCTGATTTGACCCTCAAATCTGGGCTGGATTTGACTGGTGGACTGGTCAAAGACCTAATAATGCCCTAAATGGCCTCTTTTCACACTACAAAGTAGTTAAACAATAACCCAATGCAATGCTATAAAAAGCCATGAATGCACCTCATTTTCTCAAGGAATTCAAAGTAATGTTATGCTGCCTATATTGTTCTAAGGACTCCATCCTTGACAAGAGCACTTTGGCACCATTACATTGGACAATCCATCTTACCATTGAGTGGATTTGTAAAGAGTTCTTTCATCACCATTTTCCATTTTCTTTGTTGTAAGAAGAGCTAGATAGTGAGGGTCCAAGAGCCTTCCCTTGGAGGAAGAAGGGACTCATAGCCCCTTTCTTCTTGGTGCTTTGTTTTCATCAATAGATCAGCCTCAAACATTGGTGACATGGGTCTTTTTGTTCTTTTTATTTCTATGTCCCTATGCTCATGATTTTAATTTTTATTGCATCTATTAGTCTAATTCTTAGTTATAGTTTTTGTTTTCTTTCTCTAACTCTTTTCTCTACAGCTGTCCTGCTCAGCAGACCCAATTGAGCTTGCAAGCACCTTTTATTTTCTCACCAAGGTGATGAAAGAGGCGCAATAGATTGGCGACTCCACTGGGGAAAGGTATCAATTTCCTACCTCATTTGGGTTTATTTTGCTCTTCTTTTAGTTTGTTTAACTTGCAGGTACACTAACCGGCCTAAGCCGACCTGCCAACCAACCAATTCCAAGTTGAATTGAGAGAAATCCATTCGGATTTTTCATTCTCAGCCGTGTGCCACATATGCATGGGTTTTTAGGCCCACAGACGTGCATCGTGCGCCCATGCGCTTGACTCACGGTTCTGTTCTGTGCACGTGCGATTTTTAACTTGTCTCTGTTCACGCGCATGCACTCTGTGCGCCTCTGTCTCCTCTGGAACCCGCGCATCTGTGCAAAATTTCACATTGTAAAGTTGTTGAGATGTGGGGAAGGCCATTTTCCTTCTTAAAAATGATGTCAAGCATGTTTTAAAGCTGCACCACACTTAGTCCCCTCATCATATAAAGGGGTTAGTAAAAAAAAACACACATAGGCACTTAGGTGGATAAAATAAATTTCCCTTATTTGCTTTTTGCCACATGGATGGCTTGTTTTTGACTCACAATATAAGTTGGAAATCATTTTTAATCACATTTAACTTACATTGGGACTATAAGTTGAATTACAATCGCTTAGTATGCTCTTCTCTCACGCCTTCAAGCAATCTTGAGAATCAGAAAAAGATTGTGAAACGATTTCATCTCCCTTAAGAACATTAAAACCTTTAGGAGAGGACAACAGCCCTTCTTCGGACTCCTCTTAGTTTGCTTTTCGAACACATCTTAATATTGTAATGGGCCCATACATGCCCACATGCTACAAAGATAGGATAGTGTTTGAATTTTTTCTTTCTTAGATCAAAAAACTAGGGAAGTTTAAAGGTTTGTAACGGGCCCATACATGCCCACATGTTCAATATAGGATAGTTTCAAAGCTTTTTTAGATTACATCACAATAGGGAGTTAAAGGATAGTAACGGACCCACATGTCTACATGCTAGCTTCCTAGGGATTTTGAATTACGCAAGGTTGTACCAAAGGCACTTAGTTAATTAGGTAATCAAACTCTTGTAAGGACCAAGCGAAGTCCACATGCAGCAAGGTGACATCTAATTCACTAAAAATTGGCACACTTTCACTCACACACAAAAGTCACTTATCACTCAC
>JASDQU010370707.1:46164-60244 GCA_032191745.1 Picea mariana | reverse complement strand
CCCCCCCCCCCCACCGTTAAAAGTCGAATGATCGGGGGGGTCTGAAATCTTTTCAGAGCCATAGATCTGGGTGCTCACCGCTCAGTCGTAGATCTAGGTCCGATCTTTAATTTTCTAGGGCACGATTCAACATATGGAGTAGGACTTAGGCTTAATGACTTTTTATGGATTTTGTGCACTGCTTCTTCTGCCCTTTATCACCATGGGGTTAGAAAAACACTTCATCATCCAAAGTCTTGCATTTTTCATCAATCATCATGCATATTTATTGAAAATAAGTTGTTTAACCTATGTCCTAACCTACATCATTTGCACATTTAGCCCAGCTTAGACTGTTGGACTAAGAAAATACTCTACCTAGGGGCTATTTAACCAAGATTAGGCTATTTGGTCAAATTTATTCACTAACTAACCTATCATCTTGACTAAGATTAGAGAGTTTAGTCAAGCTTATTCACTAAGCCTATCAACATCAATTTAAAAGGACTTGGCCATGCTTAGACTATATGGATCAATCCATTGTTATTGCATGGGGATTTATTTAATTTCTTTTATGCCCTCTTTTATTCTTTTCTCATTTTCTTTCTTTTTCTTTCTTTTCTTTTTTTTTTCTTTTTCTTTTTTCTTTCTTTTTCAGGATTAAGTAATCTCTACAAATAAAAAACACTAAAGGGAACAAAAATACAATCAACAGTTGATCCTATAAATTATAGGGTTATAACAAAGGATTTGGGAATTTTGTCACCGTAATATAACTTTGTATAAGTGGTTCCACCGACACCCTTATTTGGGACCTACCTCAATATATTCCTTTCTTCACGTTGATCACATTCGTACTGCTCTTTCATAATCCTTTTTTTTGGGTGGACCCACCCGCCCTATCCAACACCCTTATTTGGGACCTATCTCACTAGTTTCCTTGTGTTGGGCTGATCACAGTGGTATCCCTCTCTCACAACCCTTTTTGTGTGGACCCACCTTCCCTCTTACTATCTACCTATCTCCTCAGATGGCAACCGACAACCAAGACTTTGGCAACAAATTGTCTTCCCTGGAAGACTCCTTTCACAACCTTCAAGAAGACTTCACAGCAGCTCAAACTCAGACCAATGCAAGTTAGACTCAAGTTAATTCCAACATTGCTACCATTTATTACAGGCTTTCCATCCTTGATCACCTCACTAACCAATTGAACTCCCTGACAACACTTGTTACTCAACTCAAGGGCCCTCACTCCTCAGAACAACCTATCCACCAAAAGGGATTCGAATAATCAAATTTCATGGCTTTTCATTCTAACTACTTTGTTTGCATTATGTGTCTTCCTAAAGTCAAGGTGAATAATTTTGATGGTTGAGACCCCATGGGTTGGTTCACTCAAATTGAACATTATTTCTCATTGCATGGAATCATTGATGACTTAATCAAAGTTCATGTCAGTGTCCTCTATTTAAATCTAAAACGCTAGCAACCGTGTAAAAATTCCCATTGAGGTTATATTGCATGGACCTAATTTGTTTTCAATCTTTATGAAAATTTTGACATAGACACTCATTATTTGGGCCATTTGACCAAGCTTAAACAATCTGATACGATTGAATACCACATCACTACTTTTGAGCAATTGTCTTCTTGCATTGAAGGCATGTCAAACATCTTCTTCCATGAATATTTTATTAGTGGCCTCAAGGATGACATCCAAGCTCATGTCCTATTTGATTTCCATCAGACCTGACTTCAATCCAATCATAGAGCCAATGAAGAACAACAGGTGGTCACTACTCAAATAAAAAAACCCTCTTTTATTCCCCATTCTTGTCTCACCAATCTAGCTCCTCTGTCCCCTCCTCTTAAGGTCCATAAATTAACTAGGGTGTAAATCATTGAATGACAACTTAAGGGTCTTTGCTATAATTGTGATGAAAAATACTTTTTGGGGCACAAATGTAAGAATTAAAAAAATTATGGACATTTATGAGGATATTTCTGAAGATGAAGGTGATGTTTCCCCTACTGAATTGTTGCCTCGGGCAGATGATACCAGTCTGCCCTCTGATTAAACTGAGGTAGAAACTCTCATCTCTCTGCATGTTGTCACGTGTATTTCATCTCCCCGGACTTTTAAATTAATTGTCTATATCTGTTGGAATACTGAGAGGGGGGGTGAATCAGTATTACCCTTTTTCAACAATTAGTAGTTACTTTTATATTTTATTAATTACAACAATAGATCAACAATGGACTTGTTTGTAAAATCAATTATATAAATATAATTAATAGGAATTACAAGGCTTTTTATGAAGAATAGTGAAGGACACCAATCCTTTTTAGAGCACCAACTCTAGGAGACACATATCCCCTTCTTTAGGGCACCCACCCTAGGAAGCACCAAATATCTTGTATTTAGGGCACCAACCCTAGGAAGCACCAACTCCCTTGTTTTTAGGGCACCAACCCTATGAAGCACCAACTCCCTTATCTTTAGGGCACCAACTCCCTTAAATTACACTTACTTAGTAAAGGATATGAATCCTTCTGTGCACCTCACTTCCACCCTCACGTCATAAGAATCATCGGTTCTTATTCTTGGACGTTGTTGTTGTTTTGATCTTCTGATCTGGACTACGGAGACACTTTCTTCTCGTCATTCTTTCTCGTTTATATACTCTTCCAACCGGTGTGAGCTATGAAGCATGGTGTCCCTTTGTTTGGACCATTTCACCTCTTCATTTTAAATTAACAATAAACTCTATTATTATTCAAACATTATTGTGAAGGCTTTTAATTGAATGAGAGTGATTTTTATAAATCGATCACAGGTATGGATAGATTTATTTTAACTCAATTCCATGTCTTTGCAAATATTACAAAAATCGAATCCTGCAGAGGCGCTTCCTTCAAACCATTTACATGTGACAATATGTGTAAAACCACAAGCTTATTAATTAAGTGATGTACCCAGCACCTCATGGCTTATGTTTTCGTAACCCATTACCAAGGGCTAGAACCTAGTCCTCGGGTACTTCGGCCTTCAGGCGATTTCTCTCTCATCCAATCTTCTGGAGTTTCAACTCTCTGAAGTAGTTACCTCTCACAAGGATTGATCTAATGGTTAATGTGATTCCCGGAACCAAATCAATGGTTTAGATTTCATCCTTACACTATCCTTTCACTGCTTAATCCAACGGTTTTGACTTAATCAAACATTGATATGGATAGCCATTATTTACTTTGGGACTTCCAACCTCTACAATCTTTCAACCTTCCGGAGTACATTTTGTCGAAGTAGATCTGATGGTCAATATTTGTTCTTCCGTAGATGGACGATCTTGGCTTTTCCAAAGGTTTCAAACAAATTGATGACCATGAATTGATCTGCAGTTGAGTGGACGGTTCTCGTTCACTTCAGAAATTCAGTTCTTTGGGACTCCAGTATTTGTATTTATTCAACTCTTCCGAAGTAAATTTTGTCGAAGTTCTTAGCACTTGTTGCTTCTTAACCTCCACAAGTCCAGGAGCTAGGACTGTGGGCTCAACCATTCCAAGTGTTTGATCTAATGATCATGATTCATCCTGGAGGATCTTAGATCAACTGTTATCATTGAATTCGGCCTTCGGTGCTTTGGGTAGTTGTTGGTTTCCCCCAAAGGACAAACCCCTCGAGTGACGTAACTTGTTGACATCACTGTTAACTTGGAACTGGTCGAGTGGCTTCTGTCACTTAGATTTGTGACTTACGTGTACCTAAAATGCCAACTGGACCTTGACACTTGTCACCATTTGATTGTGCCACGTGTCCTTGCTGACGTGGTATTTACTGACGTGGATTGCCTGATGTGTCACATGTCCTCCTCCTGGATTTCACGGTCCTAGGTGCATCTAAATCCTTGATCCAACGACTATGATCAATGTTGAATTTTCACTATGCTAGGCTCAAGCATGAGGTTTATTTCATTTATCATGTGCTTGAACCATAAACAAATCCATCAATAACCAAGATTACAAGAAGAATAACCATGCACAAGAACACAAGAAATATCCTGGGAAAACCCTTCTCAACAAGGGAGAAAAACCCAACAATCCTTTGCTATATTCTCAAGAGAAGATCCTCCAACCATAAAACCCTAATGCACACAAGAGGGTGCTCTAATACCTTGAAACTTGCGCCCAAGAGAGGTGTGCATTTCAGCCCTAAAAGTGTACTTGCTGAAATTTTGAAATGACAAGTGACTTGTGTGTTTCCTCAATGGGGAAATCACATTTATTTATACTAGACTAGATAGACCAAAAGTGGTGTCTATTGGCACAACAGGGTCGACCTTAATATCTCAGAAAATAATTGATTATTACAATAACCATTAATTATCTTTCACATATGGTGGAGCCGACCTGTACCCTTCACATCACAATTAAGGTTACAGGTAAATCTTACTCTTAGACAATATAGCAAGGGATCTCACACATCCACTAGTGCTCAGTCACTATGGAGCACGTCCACCTGTGCTCAGCCATAGGGACGTCCTACTCAATAGATCTCTATCTCACTGAGTCCAAAGGAGAATCATCTGGAGTACCATCCCAAGCCTGACTCAACTGAGTCCACAAGGTAGGAGACCACACATCATAACAACTCGGTCTAGAGTCTGGCGCACACCCATCACATGGGGACCTTCACCCCACATAGGAGTGCACATCATTTCATCTCAATCCAAAGAGGAACGACACACCCAACTCATGGGAATCCTCGCCCCACACAGGGGCACACATCATCTCATCTCAGTCCAGAGAGGAACGACACACCCAACACATGGGATCTCTCACAAGTAGAATCACTCAGCTTGTGTCCTAGAGGATGTCTCTTAAAGATGTAATAATCAACACTCTCTCTCAGATAGGGAGTCATTCTCCACTAGGCCAAGTCTCTCATAGAAGTACTCAAACTTCATCTTGGCAAGTGGTTTGGTGAAGATATACGTAATCTACTCATGTGTAGGAAGGTACTGCACATGTATTTCTTTCCTCTGCACCATGTCTTTGATATAAAGATATTTTATGTCAATATGTTTCGATTTATCGTGAAACACAGAATTCTCAGAGAGATTCACATAGCTTTGGTTATCACAATGAATAATGGTAGAATCCATCTCGTGATCGAATAAATCTATCAGGAGCTTGTGAAGCCACACTACTTCGTAGACTGCCACACACAACGTTATATACTCTACTTCTATGGTACTCAACGCCACAGAGCTCTGCTTTCTGCTGTGCTAGGAAATCATGGTAGACCCCGAGGTAAAACAACAATCGGGCGTGCTCTTCCGGTCCACTGCACTCCCTGCCCAATTTGCATCAGCATATCCCTACAAACTCATGTCTACATTGGAGGCATATCTCAGGCCATATCCAAATGTGCCTCGTATATATCTCAATACATGCTTCGTTTCTATCCAATGAGTCTGTCTCGACTAACTCATGAACTGGCTAAGTACATTCACTGCATAACATATATCAGGTCCGGTGTTAACCACATACATCAATGATCCAATTAGTTGTCGGTTTAAATGTGGATCAATATCGCCTGAATCAGTAGAAGCATCGTTCATTTTCTTCAAATCCATCACCATTGGTGTAGGCATGGATTTGCAGCCTATCATACAAAACTTCTTCAATATCTCCATTGTATATTTTCCTTGACTCGGGAAAATCTCATCAGTCCTTTGCCATAATTCTAGTCCCAAAAAGTAGTGCATCCTACCCATATCCCTCATCTCGAATTCAAAAGTCAATGCTCTCTTACATTCAACAATAAGTCTTTTTGAACCGGTGAGGAACAAGTCATCCACATACAAGACCAATATTAGGCACTCATCACCAACAATATGATAATATAGGTTTGGATCAGCAACACTCTTGTTGAAGCTCAAACTCATCAGGAATCCATCCATCTTCTCGTACCAAGCACAAGGTGTCTGTTTTATTCCATACAAGGCTTTCTTCAACCTGCACACATGAGTTTTCTCGTCGTGTATTACGAATCCCTCTAACTTCTCGATGTAAACTTCTTCCTCAATCTCATCATTGAGAAAGGTTGTCTTTACATCCATTTGATGTAGTTTCCAACCCATGGATGCAGCTAGTGCAATTATAGTATGGATGGAAGTGTATCTGGATACTGGAGAAAATGTCTCCTCATAGTCAATTCCCTCCACCTGTGAGAATCCCCTGGCTACAAATCTCGCTTTATATTTCTCGACACTTCCATCAGCTGCATGCTTTATCTTATAGATCCACTTGGAAGTTACTACAGACTTCCCTTCTGGTCTCGGAATAATATCCCACACATCATTTTTCAAGATGGACTGATACTCTTCTGCCATGGCATCTTGCCATACCTATTGACCTGTTTCTTCTCCATGACAAGAAGGCTCAGTATCAATGATGTGGCTCATGGTTGAAAAGTAGCTCGAAAATATCTTTGGTCTCTTTCTCTCTCAAAATGTGCCTTGCAAGGATTTGCATGGCCCTCTGCCTCCTGCAGAGTTTGTCAAGCCCAAGCAGGCCTTTTATGGCCTACTGCAATGTCTCTAGGGATATCAACTGGAGAAACTGGATCAATTGAAACAAATGGATCAAATGGAATAATGGTTTTCTCCCTCTGAACTGTTGAAGGGGGAGAAGGTATTATCTCACTGTCAATCTCCATCTGGGATTCTCTGGATCTTTGAAAGTCTATCTCTTCTTCAAAGATAACATCTTTTCTTACCTCGATCTATCTCTGACCAGGGATGTAGATTCGATATGCCTTTGAAGATTAATCGTATCCCACAAATGTACCTTTTCTACCTGAAGGGTCTAGCTTGGACCTCTTCTCTTTGGGTACATGAAAGTATATTGGACACCCAAATATCTTGAAGTGTCCAATCTAATGCTTCTCTCTGGTGAAGCCTTCTTCAGAAGTTATGTTCTTCAAAATCTGGTGAGGACTTATGTTCTGAACATATATTGTTGTCATGCATGCTTCTGCCCAAAGAATCATAGATAGTCTCTGATCATGCATCATTACTTTGGTTTCCTCAATGATGGTTATGTTCTTCCTATCTGCAAACCCATTTTGTTGAGGGTTGTAAGTAACTGTGTACTCCCTCTTGATCCCTGCTTCAATACATAAATTACTGAAATCCTTGGAGGTGTATTACCCTCCATTATCTGATCTTAGTACCTTGATCTTTCTTCCGGTCAAGTTCTCAACCTAAGCTTTAAATTCTTGAAATCTTGTAATGACTCCATCCTTGGTCTTCATGAAATAAATCCAAGTTTTCCAAGAGTGATCATCTATGAAGAGTACATAGTACAAATATCCATTCAGGGAGGCAACAGTCATTGGCCCACAAACATTTGAATTTAACAAGTCGAAGATTTCCTTAGATCTATTGTCACTACTCAAGAAGGACCCCTTGACATCCTTGCCAAGGGCACAACCTCTGCAAATACCTTTATGATGAATCTGTATCTATGTAAGGCCTGTTACCATTTTCCCTAGAGCTGGAAGGGATCTATAATGAATGTGAGCAAGTCTACTATGCCATAGCTCACTCGAGCTGATAGTATCGTGTAACAGAGCCTCGACCGGTCGGATAGTTAACCTGTATAAGTTGTTTTCTCGGACACCAATTATTCTAACAGAATTTATATGTGAGTCCTTGTGCCATGCAAGAACTTTTCCTTCAAAAAAGGTAACCTTGTAGCCTTTGTCTTCTAAGGTAGAAATGGAGACAAGGTTCCTCTTCATCCCAGGTACATATTGTGCCTCACTTAACTGAAGAGGTATGTCACAATCTAGTTGGAATGTAGAAGTTCCAACCCCTTTACATTATATCTGGCATTGTCTCCAAGTACAACATGTAGATTGGTCTCTTTCTCAACAAGATCTGTCAGATGATCTCTATATCCAGTCATGTGCCTGGAGGCACCACTGTCAATTAACCAAATATCATTATCATTAGGAACCATACATGAGAGTGTCGAAATGAATAAGAAGGTTTCTTCTTTGATGTCTTCATTTCTCTAAAGTCTTGGCTTCCTGTAACTGAATTTTCTTGATCCAACAAGCTTATCTTCCATCATAGTTTTGTTCATCGTGTTTTCAGATTCTTCACAAACCCTTATCAACTGGGCTAGGAAACCTAACGGCTAGGCTAGGCTAGAAATATTAGGTTTCATTGGACTTATGACTGCCAACAATAAGCCTTGAAAATCATAAGAACACTGGTGAGTTGAAAAGCTCCTTCAATGAGTTGTAAGAACCCTAAAACTAAATTTTCTGCAGAAAATTGTGAAACCCTAGAAACCTTAGGGCCAAAAATCCAAAATTCTCGGAATTGCAATCTGAGAGTTGTTGGAGGTGCACTAAGGGAGGTCGTACACACCTATGGAATTTTAGCCCCAACGTTTGAATATTAAGTGTTGGAACACCCAAAAAGGAGAGGGTCATACAAATATATGGAAACCGTAGGAGGGTCATACGGTTATGCAGAAGAGAGAGGATGATTGCTAGAAGCTTGTACAATGGCTTCTTCAAGACCTATTCTCTGAAACCATGTTGAATTTTCACTATGCTAGGCTCAGCTCAAGCATGAACTTTATTTCATTTAGCATGTGCTTGAACCATAAACAAATGCAGCAATAACCAAGATCACAAGAAGAATAATCATGCACAAAAACACAAGAAATATCCTAGGAAAACCCTTCTCAACAAGGGATAAAAACCCAAAAATCCTTTGCTATATTCTCAAGAGAATATCCTCCAACCATAAAACCCTAATGCACACAAGAGGGTGCTCTACTACCTTGAAACTTGCGCCCAAGAGAGGTTTGTACTTCAGCCCTAAAAGTGTACTTGCTGAAATTATGAAATGACAAGTGACATGTGTGTTTCCTCAATGGGGAAATCACCTTTATTTATACTAGACTGGACAGACCAAAAGTGGTGTCTATTGGCACAACAGGGCCGACCTCAATAACTCATAAAATAATCAATTATTACAACAACAATTAATTATCTTTCACATATGGTGGAGCCAACCTGTACCCTTTACATCACAATTAGGGTTACAGGTAAATCTCAATCTTAGATAATATAGCAAGGGATCTCACACATCCACTAGTGCTCAACCACTAGGGGGCACGTCCACCTGTGCTCAGCCACAGAGACATCCTACTCAACAGATCTCTATATCACTAAGTCCAAAGGAGAATCATCTGGAGTACCATCTCAATCCTGACTCGATTGAGTCCACGAGGTAGGAGACCACACGTCATAACAACTTAGTCCAGAGTCTAACACACACCCATCACATGGGCACCTTCACCCCACATAGGGGTACACATTGTTTCATCTCAATCCAGATAGGAACAACACACCCAAATCATGGGAATCCTCACCCCACATAGAGGCACACATCATCTCATCTCAGTCCAGAGAGGAATGACAAACCCATCTCTTGGGCACACCCAACACATGGGCTCTCTCATAGGTAGACTCACTTAGTCTGTGTCCTGGAGGATGTCTCACGAAGTTGTAATCATCAACAATCAATTCTAGATCAATGGCCTAGATTCATTTTCGCCTTCAGAACTTTGGGTTATTTGCTCCCACTTTCCAATTCTTCAGAAGTGAGATTCCCTTACTAAACCTTGAGCAAATTGACTTCTTCTAACTATCCATCTTTGACGTGAAAATATTAACACGATCCAATGGTTGTCAAGATTTTGGCTATTTGGGATCTCGTGAATCCTTGATCAAACAACTGTGATCAATTCTAGATCAATGGTATAGATTCATTTCGGCCTTCGGGACTTTGGGTTATTCGCTCCCACTTCCCAATTCTCCCAAAGTGATATTCCCTGAATAAACCTCGAGTAACTTGACTTCATCTAATGATCCATCTTTGACACAAAAAGCTTAACACGATCCAACGGTTGTCAGAATTTCGATTATTCGTGATCTCGTGAATCCTTGATCCAACGACTGTGATCAGTTCTAAATCAATGGTCTAGATTCATTTCGGCCTTCGGGACTTTGGGTTATTCATTCCCAATTCTCAATTTTCCCAAAGTAAGATTCCCCAAATAAACTTCGAGTAACTTGAATTCATCAAACAATCCTTCTTTGATGTGAAAAGCTTAATACGATTCCACGGTTGTCGAGATTTCGGCTATTCGGGATCTCGGGCCTTTGGCATTGTTTATCCTATCCTTCCATTTTATTTTGATAGGATGGTCAATATAACTCCCGAAATAAATTCTCTCGGAGTGCGTATTAACACTTTCTTCTTTGATAGCTTTTCATAAGTCCAGGAGCTATGACCGTGGGCTTAGGAACAAAGGATCTCTGATCTTTGAGTATTCGCCTATTCGTGACTCCGAGGCTCCGGGGTAGTGGAACCAATGCCAACTATAGATCTATTAGCAAGTGACGATTGATGGTCGATGTCTATTTCAAAATTGAAACTTGTGTGATCATTAACTCAAACCCTTGCATCCCGCAATGGTTCCCCGTCGTTGATCTTCCCTTACTGAGATCCGACGGTCAGGACTTAATCATATGTTGATCCAAAGGTCCACCTCTATAACTCCCAAATCTGACGGTCCTGGTTGGTCCCGAAATATACATAAGTGGACAAGATTCTCCCTCGATTATTTTGTAGTTTTACTGTGGGGATTTCAATCCTAATCGCGTTTCGGCAATGTGTTTTCCCTTCTAAGATTTTTTGTAGATTCCTCGGCCTGTTGTTCATAACAAATCATCATCACTACAATGTGCTTTCCCTTCTGAGCTTTTTGGTTTTGTACTTGGATTCTAACTGATTGAGATCATTGAACTGTTGGGAATTTGATCCAAATGGTGTTTCTACATTATGTTGATCTCGTAAAATCTAATACGCTCCCTCTCCTGAGCTTTAGGTAGATTCCTCTGCATGTTGTTCATAATAACTCATCATCACATCATAATGACATCAACTGTTGACATCAATGACAACACATCAATGAGAATATGTCCAACAATATCCCCCTTTTTCATTGAGGAAAACACACTAACTTCATACACAAACTCCCCCTATGATGATGCTTCTCTCCTCTGAAGTTACTCTCCCCTTTGACATCAATGGAAAAGGGTTGCTCCCCCTATGACTAATCTTTGTATGTATGTATGTTGCTGACCAAAATCTGAACTCAGGTAACTCCCCCTACAATCATGCTCTGCCTACCATAATTGAATGACTCCCCCTATCAATCTGTTCTCTCTGCCTCTGAGTGTTCTCCCCGTTTGTTTCTAAAAGGGTATTTCTTCTTAGCAAGGTCTCTCCCCCTGTCATCTCTACAAGATGTCATGTATACCACTACATACAACATATTAACTTCCATTTAGGGTTTGTCCACTTATAACCACTTCGAGACTAATGCATGATCATATCACATGACTTTACTTGAGAGAATGCATAACCTGCATTGTTCCTGGGTAGAAGACTTGCAAGAAATCATGTCAGAACCTGCATAGAGTTATACTATGAAACCATGATGCTTTCGATGATCCTAGTTATCTATTCATTTTTTCGTGCCTCAATACTCATAGGAGTATCAACAGGAACAATTTTTAAGTCTTCCCTAATTTCTCCTTCCCTTCTTTGTTTCTAATTTTGTTTTTTTAGGAGCTTCAGTGGATCATTAAGATAGCATTGGAAAACTTTTGAGATCACCATCACTCAATTCTTTTGGTTGTTCTACTATCGAAGATTCATCATCATCGTCACTATTTTGTGCACCAGAAGATTTTTTATCCTTGTTTTGAGAATTTTCCTTTTTTATTTTCCATTTGTTGGGTAATGGATAATCTACTTGTATGACATTATCAAGTTCTGGAATTGTGTAAGATTTTTCTTTAAGAGTTTTCTTGTCTTGAGATTGATCTACTTTATAAGCATAGCTTTGATTATTATATTCCTTATTAGAAGTTTTACCCACCAATCTCTTATTATTAACTTCATCAATTTTAGATGTTGTATATTCATCATCTTTCTTGCTTGGTACTTCAGATTTTCTTTTCCATATCTTCTTATTCTATTTGTTAGGGTTTCCTATCTTTAAGAATTGCATTGGTAATCTACATTCTCTAGTTTTATGACCATAGTTGTTGCATTTTTTTCATTCAATAATGAAGTTTTGCAAAGGAGCAAATGAGTTGTAGTGTCTCTTCTCTGTATTGTACCTATTGTTCTTAAATCTTTGGACATTTATGTTATTGTATTGTCCATAAGCTTTGCATTGTACAGTCTTATGACCAAAATTATTGCAAGAGTAATTGTATCCAATAAATAGATATTTATTAGGGGGATTCCTTCAGATGATTGTATTCTTCATGTAATTTTTTACTTTAGTAAGGAATGTTGATTTATGTTTATGTGGAATAGTTTTCAATGGTATCATCTTTGCTTTATTGGAGCCCTTTAGAGAATCTGTGTAACTAATTGGTCTTTTGACAGATACTTGTGATGTAGAAGTTGAGTCTTGGGTGTATCCCAAACCAGTCTTGTTATTTGGAGACCTCTCACTATGGAGAATTTTATCCAAGATCTTTGAACTATTTCCAAATTTTGATCCTTTCTTTTCTTTCTCAAGTTCACTTTTTAGCAGCTTAATCCCAGCTTCTAGTTTCTCACACACTTGTTTTTTTTATCACTAAGTTGTTTTAAAATGACTACTTCAATTTAATTATCTTCTAGGAGGTGGGATTTTAAATCACTGATTATCTACTCTGATTCTTTGATAATTCTTAATGCATCTATTTCTTTTGATTGATGTGATTTTTCAAATTCTTGAAGTTGTGCCCTAAGTAGTTTGTTCTTCTTTTTATACTTTCTTGGTTCCTCTAGAGCAATAATCATCTCTCCTTCTAGGTTCACTTCTCATTCAAATTCAGAATTTTCTTCATCATCTACATCATTATTTTGAGTATTCATTCCCATAAATATAAGCTTTGAATTCTCATATTCACTCATGTCTGAAGAACTAATGTCTTCTTTAGAGTAGAAGTTTTTATTTTTCTAATAAAATTTCTACTTGTATTGGTTTTTCTCGTTGTGAACTTCTTCATCATTTTCCTCCATCTTGGGATAGGGACATTTATTAGCAAAGTGTCCAATTATGCCATAGTTGAAACATTTGAAGGGTAGCTTTCCTTTATATTTTCCAGATCCTTTCTGAAGTTTCTTTATAAAGTTGGCCTCTTATACATCGGATATGTCTGACTGATCTTCATGAGACATGTGTTCTTGTTTCTTCTTTGCTTTAGATGCTTTAAAGGCTATTTCATATTTTTCTGGTTTATCATTCCCTGTTCTCATTTCATATGCTGGAAAAATTCCATGAAGCTGATCAACTGTGAGTGTTTCAAGATCAGGCCTATTTTTAATTGTAGAAATCTTGGCATCATATCTCATAGGTAATGACCTTAGTATATTTTGCACAATAGGTTTATCTGTAAGTTCTTCTCTTGCTGCTCTAATTGAATTAACCACTTCATCTACCCTATGAAAGTATTCAACAATGTTCTTTTCTTCTTTCATTTTAAGATTTTCAAGCTAACTTCTATAGGTATGTAGTTTGGCTTCCCTAACTTTGCTATCTCCTTCATATACAACCACCAATTTGTCCCATATTTCTTTGGCTGACTTACAATGCATAACCTTCACACATATAGAATTTGTCAACCCTCCTAGAATTGCATTAACTGCTCTTGAGTTGTCATTGCAAATTTAATTTCCTGCAACATCTTTGGGTGGAGTAGTTGGTTCAGTGTAACCATGTACAACAGATGGCCAGATATCAAAACCAAGAGCCAAAAGGAAGTTTTTCATTCTTATTTTCCATAGAGCATAGCCACCTCCATTGAACAATGGTGCTTTGTTGTTAGACATTCCCTCTTGTTGATCCATCTTCAGGATCTACCTTTCAGTTGTTGGAATGTGTTGAAGGCACCTTATCTTATACCAATTGTTGGAATACTGAGAGGGGGGGGTGAATC
>JASDQU010370707.1:34037-46114 GCA_032191745.1 Picea mariana | reverse complement strand
GTGTGAATCAGTATTACCCTTTTTCAACAATTAGTAGTTACTTTTATATTTTGTTAATTACCACAATAGATCAACAATAGACTTGTTTGTAAAATAAATTATATAAATATAATTAATAGAAATTACAAGGATTTTTATGAAGAATAGTGAAGGACACCAATCCTTTTAGAGCACCAACTCTAGGAGACACGTATCCCCTTCTTCAGGGCACCAACCCTACGAAGCACCAACTCCCTTGTTTTTAGGGCACCAACTCCCTTATATTTAGGGAACCAACCCCAGGAATCACAAACTCCCTTAAATTACACTTAATAAAGGAAATGAATCCTTCCATGCACCTCCCTTCCACCCTCACTTCATAAGAATCATCGGTTCTTCTTCTTGGACTCTGTTGTTGTTTTGATCTTCTGATTTGGACTACATAGACACTCTCTTCTCACCACTCTTTCTCGTTTATATACTCTTCCAACTGGTGTGAGCTATGAAGCATTATGTCCCTTTGTTTGGACCATCGCACCTCTTCATTTTAAACTAACAATAATCTCTATTATTATTCAAACATTATTGTGAAGGATTTTAATTCAGTGAGAGTGTTTTTCATAAATCGATCATAGGTATGGATCGATTTCTTTTAACTCGACTCCATGTCTCTACAAATATTGCAAAAATCAAATCCTCCAAAGGCGCTTCCTTCAAACCATTTACATGTGACCATATGTGCAAAACCACAGTCTTATTAATTAAGCGATGTACCCAACGCCTCATGGCTTATGTGTTTGTAACCCATGACCGGGGGTTGGAACCTAGTCCTCTGGTACTTCGGCATTCAGGCGATTTCTCTCTCATCCAATCTTCCGAAATTTCAACTCCTCGAAGTAGTTACCTCTCACAAGGATTGATCTAATGGTTAGTATGATTCTCGGAACCAAATCAATGGTTTATCTTTGATCCTTACACTATCCTTCCACTACTTAATCCAACGACTATGACTTAATCAAACATTGAGATGGACAACCATTATTTACTTCGGGACTTCTAGCCTCTGTAATCTTTCAACCTTCCAGAGTACATTTCGTCAAATTAGATCGGACGGTCGATATTTGTTCTTTCGTAGATGGATGATCCTGGCTTGTCAAGTGGTTTTAAACAAATCGACGGCCATGACTCGATCTACAGTTGAGTGGACGGTTCTCGTTCACTTCGGGAATTTGATGCTTCGGGACTCCGGTCTTTGCAGTCATTCAACTCTTCCAGATTAAATTCCGTTGAAGTTCTTATTAGCACTTTCTGCTTGATAACCTCCATAAGTCTAGGAGCTAGGACCATGGACTTAATCATTCCAAGCATTTGATCTAACGGTCATGATTCATCCTGGAGGATCTTAGATCAATGATTAGCATTGACTTTGGCCTTCGGCGCTAACTCCTGGAGTGACATAACTTGTCGACGTCACTGCTAACTTGGCACTGGCTAAGTGGTTGCCACGTGTCACTTAGATTTGTGACTTACGTGTACCTAAAATGCCAATTGGACCTTGAGACTTTTCACCATTTGATTGTGCCACATTTCCTTGCTGACGTGGTATTTACTAACGTGGATTGCCTGATGTGTCACATGTCTTCCTCTTGGATCTAACGGTCATAGGTTCATCTGAATCCTTGATCCAACGACTGTGATTTGTTCTAGATAAATGGCCTAGATTCATTTTAGCCTTCGAGACTTTGGGTTATTCGCTCCCACTTCCCAGTTCTCCTGAAGTTAGATTCCCTCACTAAACCTCGAGTAACTTGACTTCATCTAACGATCCATCTTTGACGTGAAAATCTTAACACGATCCAATGATTGTAAGGATTTCGGCTATTCGGGATCTCGTGAATCCTTGATCCAACGACTGTGATCAGTTCTAGATCAATGGTCTAGATTCATTTCATCCTTCGGGACTTTGGGTTATTCGCTCCCACTTCCCGATTCTCCTGAAGTGAGATTCCCCGAATAAAACTCGAGTAACTTGACTTCATCTAACGATCCATCTTTCACACAAAAAGCTTAACATGATCCAACAGTTGTCGAGATTTCGGCTATTCATGATCTTGTGAATCCTTGATCCAATGACTGTGATAAGTTCTAGATCAATGGTCTAGATTCATTTCAGCCTTCGGGACTTTGGGTTATTTGTTCCTAATTCTCAATTCTCCTGAAGTGAGATTCCCCGAATAAACTTCGAGTAACTTGAATTCATCTAAGGATCCTTATTTGACGCGAAAATCTTAATACGATCTAACGATTGTCGGGATTTCAGCTATTCGGGATCTCGGGCCTTTGGCCTTGCTTATCCTATCCTTCCATTTTATTTTGATTGGATGGTCCATATAACTCCCGAAATAAATTTTGTCAGAGTGTGTATTAACACTTTCTGCTTTGATTGCTTTTCATAAGTCCATGAGCTATGACCATGGGCTTAGGCACAAAGGAGCTCAGCTCTTCGGGTATTCATCTATTCATGACTCTGGGGCTTCGTGGTTTTGGAGTAGTGGAACTGATGCCAACCGTAGATCTGTTGGCAGGTGATGATTGACGGTTGGTGTTTATTTTAGAACCGACACTTGCGCGATCATTAGCTCCAACCCTTGCATCCCACAATGGTTCCACGTCGTTGATCTGGCCTTACTGATATACGACGGTCAGGACTTAATCAGATGTTGATATGAAGGTCCTCCTCTGTAACTCCCAGATCTAACAGTCCTAGTTTGTCCTGAAATCTACATCAGCAGACATGATTCTCCCTCGATTCTTTTGTAGTTTTATTGTGGGGATTTCAATCCTGATCACGTTTCTGCAATGCACTTTCCCTTCTGTGCTTTTTGGTAGATTCCTATGCATGTTGTTCATAAAAAATAATCATCACATCATAATGACATTAGTTGTTTACATCAATGACAACACATCAATCATAATATGTTCAACAATATCAAGCATCATAAAGTTATTATCCTCATCAACAACGGGAATACCCATAATTTTATTCATTGACAAATTGCTCAAGAGACCCATTGCTATATCCATGCAGTTAATAACTTTCAAATCATGATTGCTAATGGCAGTTGCATGAAATGTGGGGGGCGTTGTGAAAATGTGTGCCTGCAAATCGGTGATTATTTTTTGAAATCCCACATGTTTTCCATTGAAATGGGGGGTTGCAACATTGTTTTGGGTGTTGAATGGTTACACACTCTAGGCCCCATCACTGTAGATTTCAAGGCATTATACATGATATTCCAATAGGATGGGCATCACTACAATTTCCAAGGCATCGCGATAGGTTCCCTCAATATTGTCAATTCACACTGAATGGAAAAACTCCTCCAAAAGGGTAATTCTAGAATTATTGCCCAGTTCCATGTCATTCAAGCAATTTGTTAGATTTTCTTAATTTTTCAAAGCAATATATTTACCAGTGTTTTTAGATCTTCTTTTACATTAACAATTATATCAAGTATTGAAAATATGAGCAGCATAAACAAGCACAAGAAGACACAAGAGTTTATCCTGGGAAAACTCCAAACCCCAGTAAAAACCTAGCCAACCTTTCTTAGATAAATTCCATCAACAATATAATCCAACCATGAACCAACTCTCAAGAGAAAAAGATAATGAAGAAACCCTAACACAAGGCTAGCGCACCAGATGGAGCTAGAATACCAAATAGTTGCAGCAATAGCACCATACAAAGATATCACACCTCTTCCAAGGAGAGCGCACAAGAGAAATCACCACCAAGAATGACAAAAAATCTCCAAGAGTTGGAGTGTTGTTCCTTTCTTCCTTCCCTCAGATGAGTTCCTTATTCTTGAGTGAGAGATGAGTGGGTGTGTGTCTCAAATGATTAAGACATATTCTTATTTATAGTCTTCAAGTCACTTTAGCTGAGCTGATTTATTCTTTGAGAAATTTTGTTTTCCCTTATCTTTTTCCTCTGGGCCGACTTCTCTTTCTGGAGGTTCTAATTTCACTTTATTATTTTCCTGTGGGTCGACTTCTCTTATAGGGTGTTCTTGTATTGTCCAATGGTCTTCCTTTGACTTATGGAATCTTATTCTCTTCTAAGAAAGGTTGTTTAGGAGGAAAATACCCCCTGCAGCTACCAAATCATCAACACTCCCTCTTAGCTAGGGAGGTATTCTTCCATGATGTTTTCGTCTTGTAGTCCAATGAATACTCTGCAATCAACTACTAGCCCCAGGATACCACCATGCCATCGGTAGCTCAAATATTTTTCCATAGTATCTACAACTATGTTGCAATCAACTAGTAGCACACAACTACTACCATGCAATCCAGTATTCTCCAGGACTACGTAGTAATCAACTAGTAGCACACAACTACTACCATGTTGTCCAATAGTACACAACTACTGCCATAGTCTTCATGACTATACTGTGATGTCCCTCCTTTCCTGGTAGTCTTATTCACACCCATCCATCTCACTTAGCATGGGAAATACTGCCACCATAGCCCCATTCATACCTACCCACCTCCCATGGCTCAGGAAATGTTATGCCATGGTCCAAGGCCATGCTACAAGTATTATTCACTCTTAGCCACCTCACATGGCGTAAGAAAGACTTGCACAAGGTTGTGATGTTTCTCCTCTCCCAGTAGTCTTATTCACACCTAGCCACCTCACATGGTGTAGGCAAGACTACGATCATAGCCCCGTTCACACCTAAACACCTCTCATGGCTTAGGCAAGGCTATGCTACAAGTCTTATTCACACCTAGACACCTCACATGGTGTATGAAAGACTTGTACCAGGTTGTACATTACTCCCTTAGTCACCTCACATGACTGGTCTAGGAAACCTCTTGGCCAAAGGGGAAGCCTGCTAGAGGAGAAACATCACACCTCCCTCTTAATGAGGGTGGACATTCTGAATCATGCCAAGCTTGTCTCTGAATTACTCATACTTCACTCTAGACAGAGGCTTGGTGAGGTTGTCTATTATCTGCTCATCTGTGGATATGTATCGGAGCTCCACAACTCCTGTCTACACCATGTCTTGGATGTAATGGTATTTGATCTCTATATGCTTCAACTTGTCATGAAAGACAAGATTCTCTTAAAGCTTTATGCAACTTTCATTATCACAGTGTATCAAATTTGGCTCCAAGTCTAGATCAAATAACCCTGCAAGCAACTTCCGAAGCCACACTACTTCACGACTTGTAACACTGGTTGCAACATACTCTGCCTCTGTTGTATTGAGTGCAATTGATGTTTGTTTTCTGCTCAACCATGAGATCATACCTGATCCCAAATTGAAGCAACATATTGATGTTCTTTTCTAGTCCACTGCACTCCCTGCCCAATCAAAGTCTGTATAACCATGAAACTTCACTTCTCCATACAATACATATCTAAGTCCACATCCAATTGTAGCATGCAGGTACCTTAATACATGTTTTACTGCTATCCAATGTACATGCTCAACCATGTACTGACTCAAAGTGTTCACTACAAAACATATGTTTGTCCTGGTGTTAACCAAGTACATCAAGGATATGATCAATTGTCTGTACATTGTGGGATCCACCAAATATGAAGATGAATCACTCAAGAGATTTAGATTCATAACCATAGGTGTGGCCATGGACTTGCATTTCATCATCCTGAATCTTTGCAGGATCTCAACTGTATATTTTCCTTGGCCAATGAAAATCTCATTTGGTCTCTGCCACACCTCCAATCCTAAGAAATAGTGCATTAGACCCAGATCCTTCATTTCGAACTCTGAATTGAGCTCCCTCTTGCACCCAACTATGAGCTTTTCATCTCTTGTAAGAAACATGTCGTCCACATATAGGACCAAAATCAATGGGCAACCATCTTCAACCTTGTAGTAAAGGTTGGTATCTGCATCACTCTTGTTAAACCCCAAGCTCATCAAATAAGTGTCTATTATGGCATACCATGTCCTGGGTGCCTACTTAAGTCCGTACAAATCCTTCTTCAATTTGCAAACACGAGACTCCTTCCCATGGATTAAAAAACCATGTGGTTGCTCTATGTACACTTCTTCTTTAATTACATCATTCAAGAAAGCAATATTGACATCCATCTGGTGTAATTTCCATCCCATCATGGAAGCAATGGCAATAATCAATATGATGGAAGTGTACTTTGCTACTAGAGAAAATGTCTCATCATAATCTTCTTTGCTATGATGGAAGTGTACTTTTTTATGATGGAAGTGTACTTTGCTACCACAAATCTTGCTTTGTACTTCTTTGTGTTGCCATCTGCAACATGCTTGATCTTGTAGATACACTTGGAAGTCACTATTGACTTCCCTTCTGGTCTATAAACCACTTCCCATGCATCATTCTTCATGATGGACTAGTATTCCTCCATCACGACATCCTTCCATACTTGCTTCTTAGCAGCTTCTTCAAAAGTGGAAGGTTCTGAATCAATGATTTTACTCATCAGCGCCACATAGCTAGAAAACTTTTGTGGTCTCTTTCTCTCTCTAAAGGATCCCTTGGGAGCTGCATGTCCTTCAACTTCCTGCAAAGTGTTCTGGAGCCAAGCTGGTCTCTTCCTTGAAAGTGTAGCTTCTTTGGGTGGATCTACAGGTCTCTCTAGCTCTACTGCCTCATTTTGATATTCTATAATGTGTTCCTCTCGAGTAGAGTCAACCATTATTGCATCCCTTGGAGCCTCTTGCTCCTCTCGATCCTCATCCATTTGAGACTCCCTAGATCTTCTAAAAGCTTCATCTTTACCAAATGTCACGTCTCGATCGATCTCAATCTGTCTCTGTCCGGGAATGTATATTATGTAAGCCTTCAAAGTCTCATTGTATCCAACGAAGGTGCCCTTCTTTCCTAAAGGCTCCAACTTCGTTCTCTTCTCCTTGGGAACATGTATATACACTGGATAACCAAATATCCTCAAGTGACTGACTTATGGTTTCTTTCCAGTGAATACTTATTCTGGTGTCTTGTTCCCCAATATCTTATGAGTACTTTTGTTGTAGACATATACAACCGTACTAAATGCTTATGCCCACAAATACATGGGTAAGTGTTGGTCATGGATCATTGCTTTAGCTCCTTCTACGATAGATCTTTTCTTTCTCTCTGCAACCCCATTATGTTAGGGGTTATATGGATTTGTCAACTCCCTCTTAATCCTTGCTTCTCTGCAAAATTCTTTAAACTCATTTGAGGTGTATTCACCTCCATTATTTGATCTCAAGATCTTAATCTTTCTTCCAAAGATATTTTCCACTAAAGCTTTAAATTCTTGAAACTTACTAAAAACTTCATCTTTCTCTTTCAAGAAGTAGATCCATGTCTTATGTGAGTAATCATCTATGAAAATAACATAGTATACAAAGTTACCTAGGGATGGCACCGTCATCTGTCCACATATATTTGAATGTATGATGTCCAATATTCCTTTGGATCTGTTGTCACTTCTTGAAAAGCTTCCCTTTCCATTCTTTCCAAGTGTGCATCCTGTTGACACTCGAAACTGAAATGGGTTGCAGCAAATCAATCTCGAGGCAACCTAGAACCACTTTGGATTGGAAGCTGCCCTCCTCCAACCCGAGAGGGATCTCTCGAAAAATGTCACAATAGGAATTTAAGTAGCGTGAAAAAGGTGGGCAGATTTATGGGTAAATGATGGTCTTGGATTTTTGGAGTTTGGGGGTTAAACCAGGGAAATGGTCCATTGGGCATGGAGTCAAATGAATACTGAAGAAAGGAGACAATAGCCGAGATCATTTAACTTGCAGAAAGTGAGGCAAAGTAAGTCTATCTTTCAGCGCTTTGATTGTCATGATGCGGTAGCGGAAAGAAAAAGGAAAGGCCGACGTAGTAGAGAATATATGCAGAATTCTGAAAATGCAGATTGGTCTTACACCCGCTGATAGCTGGTGCAGAGGAAAGACAATAAACAATTACAGAAAACCCAAATCCATTCATTATAGTAGTGGTCGTACCAAAGTATAACGAAGCACATCAGTTAGAAGAAAACGAAATGTAATGCAGTCGTGATGGGTTAGGGAAGACATAAAGATATGGTAAAGACAATATCAAMTGTGAGTAAGGAACCTATATAATGAAATCCAAACAAATTTAACACAGCTGAAAAGAAGAAGAACATACTCAAAGAAATCGACTGTGATGAATCTCACAGTCGCAAATAAAAAATCTTCTTTATTACTCCATTAATGGCTTACAAAAATAACTCAGTCATTACAATGAAACCCCTCTTCATAGAGGTTTTCCCTCAGTGCTACACTTGCGCCCCCCCCTTTAAAATGTCACATACATCAGTCTCTTAAAAAGAAGAATAAACTCTTTGTGTTCCAGGAATCTGAAACGGTTCGTCTTCATGGCATTCTGCAACTGCCAGGCACATCTGCCAGCTCCTGGAACCGTTACTAATCGTTTGACAACTCCTCATTCCTTCCTTGACACTTGGAAGCTGCGGCTTTGCTTTTCAATATCAGAATCCACCAACTTTCTGTTAACAAGCTAGCAAGATGCCTTCAATGTATTAATATAATCAGGTCAAGTTTATTGAAATGATGATTAGATTTCCTCGAGGGTTCTCCCTTTAGTTTCAGGCACCCATAGTGCAACAAATACAACTGTAAAAGCATCAACAAGAGAATAGATCCAAAAAGCCCCTGAAGTGCTCCACTCTAGAAGTAAATTGACTATCATGGTCACCGCAAAAGATGACAACCAATTTATCAAAGTCGCAATACAAACGCCAACATCCTTTACATTAACAGGAAGGATCTCCGACATAATAATTCATGGAATGGCTCCTATACCATGAGAAAAGGCAATTATGTAAACCAATAGACCATCTAAGGCCAAAATACTGTAGGTTGTTTCATGAGAAGTTCCCAGAACATGGTTCTCCAAGAAGAATGCAAGACCAACAAGAAAAAGGCAGATAGTCGTTCCCCCAGATGAGATCATGAGGAGGAAACATCTTCCAGCTTTGTCCATCGATCATGCAATGAAAGTAGTCATGACAACCTGAATAGCACCAAGTCCAAGAGTTGCAACTTTGCTCGATGAAACTCCAGCAGATTTGAAAATGTAGGTTCCATAGCATTGATTCCACTCAACTGTTGCGAATGTCTACGCTGTCATTTGTCGTTAATCATTTAACAGCTCGTCGTTCCAGCTTCAATTTCAATATTCCAAAACTCGTCCAAGTCGTTCGAGTCTTTCCCGCTTTGTTGAACTGGATTATCATTTTCTTGATAAAGATGGGTATCGTTAAGCCCAGCAATTGGCCGTCCACCATTTAATTGGCTTTGAGTGTTGTTCTGCACTCCTGTACCATGTGTCTCAAATATTTGATTCCTCATCAATGGCAGCCCTGCCATGTGTGTCTCTCCGATGCCTCGTAAATCAAATGGGAAATTAAGTCGACGGTAATTGCCCTCCGTTGTAGTAATTATGGACTAGCTCATTTGGATCATGCCCCCACATTGTTATTTTCGTCCAATTGTCATCAGCGGGAGCTTGTACTTGGTTAAGCATAGCGTGAGTGGGATTAGGATTAGGAGTCCAGGAGCTCATGTGATTTGCGTCGTTTGGAGCTGTACCGCCATTCTGGATATGCAGTGTTGGGTCTGTAAACTGTCCATTTAATATGATTACATTATGCGTCTGTGATGCACAGAATATATGTCACCACCTCCTGCACCCTTAAACGGCATGATAATTTGAATTGGGTCGTTACTCATTGTAGTGTCTCGCCACATCTTTCCTGTAACCCTAAAACTTTTGACTGAAACGCATCTCCTGCATTTTCAATTGGAGGATTCTGACAAGCTATCATCACGGTTTTACTGTTGGCGTGCCCAGATCAGATCGCTATTGTGGAGTCCTTCGCTCTTCCAGCCATCGGATTCCCACAGCAGCAGAATATCACCTTTGTTTCCTTCTTCCATCGATCAAGGCGACGCATTAAATCTAGTGGCCTTGTTCGTCCAATTGCAGAAACTACACCCGTAGCAAACTTTCTATCTAGATCTCTAATATAGTCCTGAAACTCTAACCACATCGTATGAATAGATGATTCTCATGATATTTCCAAGCTCACTTCCTCAATGATGCTATTCTGCTCGTCCGATTTCATCTCGGGTATCATAAGGTTGTCAGTAACAAGATGATTTTCCATCATTCTAATAAAAGTTAAAGAGCTCTACGAGACCCAAAGGACGCAAATTGAGCACATACTGTGAATCATAAGAAGACATAAGAAAGAACAAAAGCGGCTTCACAATTCTTCTCACATCCTTATTTAAAAATTTTGCTATAAATTAAATGACAGGCAACGGTTCAATGCAAGCAGTTGAAAACATATCTATGTTAAGAGACAAGCCCATTTCGGTTGGCCTGATGCTTTGGTAAAACCTGCGCCAGGTTTCCAAACCCTCTCCAAGCGGTTGCCTTCTACCCAAGGCGGGAGAGTAAAAGGACCTTCCGACAGGACAATACCTCTGAATTGACAATTCCCTTAGTACAATATCAAGCACCTGGAGAGCTTCCTGAGGAACATCCGCTTGCCTACCAGCTAAAAACTGCCCTAAATGGCTTAAAGCTACTTGCGCTGCAAACTTGATAAAAACCTTGAATTGTCTTTTCTTCGATACTTTTTCTTTGCAACTGTTCACATTCATGATAAGCTCCTTGGACTTCATCTGAAAATATGTGCTCTATGAAATGCCAGTTGGGAAATATCGAGGTCGACTAGTCGAGGAAATTTATATGAAGTATTTTCCAAGCAACGCCAAAGTCCAATAATGAATGAAGTGACCAATCTCAAAAACAGGCCTCTTCTTGGAACATTTCTCTCTCAATGATATATGTCTTACCAGAACCAGTCTCGGGCAGCGCAGTCAATTTTGATATCTGTTACAACATCGGCTCCCTCTAGGGATGGTAACTTCTCGTAAAGTGCCAAGAACAGTAGACCAGGTGCCTCATCCGTTGGGCAACCTTACGCGAAAGCTGTAATTCTGAGTTCTCCCACCAGTGAAATCACCACCAGAAACTTTAAATGGAGTCGCCAGAGCATGTGCAACCAATACTTGCCTATGACCGGCTGCTCAACCAGACCTTAGGACTATGACAATGTCGTTCTCCCAGGGATAGATATCAACTTCAAAAATACCCGGCAACGGCGCCAAAATTGTTGACACTCGAAACTGAAATGGGTTGCAGCAAATCAATCTCGAGGCAACCTCGAACCACTTTGGATTGGAAGCTGCCCTCCTCCAACCCGAGAGGGATCTCTCGAAAAATGTCACAATAGAAATTTAAGTAGCGTGAAAAAGGTGGGCAGATTTATGGGTAAATGATGGTCTTGGATTTTTGGAGTTTGGGGGTTAAACCAGGGAAATGGTCCATTGGGCATGGAGTCAAATGAAAACCGAAGAAAGGAGACAATAACAGAGATCATTTAACTTGTAGAAAGTGAGGCAAAGTAAGTCTATCTTTCAGCGCTATGATTGTCATGATGCGGTAGCAGAAAGAAAAAGGAAAGGGCGACGTAGCAGAGAATATATGCAGAATTCTGAAAATGCAGATTGGTCTTACACCCGCTGATAGCTGGTGCAGAGGAAAGACAATAAACAATTACAGAAAACCCAAATCCATTCGTTATAGTAGTGGTTGTACTAAAGTATAACGAAGCATATCAATTAGAAGAAAACGAAATGTAATGCAGTCGTGATGGGTTAGGGAAGACATAAAGATATGGTAAAGACAATATCAACTGTGAGTAAGGAACCTATATAATGAAATCCAAACAAATTTAACACCACTGAAAAGAAGAAGAACATGCTGAAAGAAATCGACCGTGATGAATCTCACAGTCGCAAATAAAAAATCTTCTTTATTACTCCATTAATGGCTTACAAAAATAACTCAGTCATTACAATGAAACCCCTCTTCATAGAGGTTTTCCCTCAGTGCTACACTTGCGCCCCCCCCTTTAAAATGTCACATACATCAGTCTCTTAAAAAGAAGAATA
>JASDQU010370707.1:15402-33987 GCA_032191745.1 Picea mariana | reverse complement strand
CCCCCCCCCCCCCCCCCCCCCCCTTAAAATGTTACATACATCAATCTTTTAAAAAGAAGAATAAACTCTTTGTGTTCCAGGAATCTGAAACGGTTCGTCTTCATGGCATTCTGCAACTGCCAACTCCTGGAACCATTACTAATCGTTTGACAACTCGTCATTCCTTCCTTGACACTTGGAAGCTGCAGCTTTGCTTTTCAATATCAGAATCCACCAACTTTCTGTTAACAAGCTAGCAAGATGCCTTCAATGTATTAATATAATCAGGTCAAGTTTATTGAAATGATGATTAGATTTCCTCGAGGGTTCTCCCTTTAGTTTCAGGCACCCATAGTGCAACAAATACAACTGTAAAAGCAGCAACAAGAGAATTGATCCTAAAAGTCCCTGAAGTGCTCCACTCTAGAAGTAAATTGACTGTCATGGTCACCGCAAAAGATGACAACCAGTTTATCAAAGTCGCAATACGACCGCCAACATCCTTTACATTAACAGGAAGGATCTCCAACATAATAATTCATGGAATGGCTCCTATACCACGAGAAAAGACAATTATGTAAACCAATACACCAGCTAAGGCCAAAACACTGTAGGCTATTTCATGAGAAGTTCCCAGAACATGGTTCTCCAAGAAGAATGAAAGACCAAAAAGAAAAAGGCAGATAGTTGTTCCCCCAGATGAGATCATGAGGAGGAAACGTCTTCTAGCTTTGTCCATCGACCATGCAATGAAAGTAGTCATGACAACCTGAATAGCACCAAGTCCAAGAGTTGCAACTTTGCTCGATGAAACTCCGGCAGATTTGAAAATGTAGGTTCCATAGCATTGATTCCACTCAACTACTGTGAATGTCTGTCCTGTCATTTGTTGTTAATCATTTAACAGCTCATCGTTCCAGCTTCAATTTCAATATTCCAAAACTCGTCCAAGTCGTTCGAGTCTTTCCCGCTTTGTTGAACTGGATTATCATTTTCTTGATAAAGATGGGTATCGTTAAGCCCAGCAATTGGCCATCCACCATTTAACTAGCTCTGAGGGTTGTTCTGCACTCCTGTACCATGTGTCTCAAATATTTTATTCCTCATCAATGGCAGCCCTGCAATGTGTGTCTCTCCGATGCCTCGTAAATCAAATGGGAAATTGAGTTGACGGTAATTGCCCTCCGTTGTAGTAATTATGGACTAGCTCATTTGGATCATGCCCCTGCATTGTTATTTCCGTCCAATTGTCATCAGCGGGAGCTTGTACTTGGTTAAGCATAGCATGAGCGGGATTAGGATTAGGAGTGCAGGAGCTCATGTGATTTGCGTCGTTTGGAGCTGTACCGCCATTCTGGATATGCAGTGTTGGGCCTATAAACTGTCCATTTAATATGATTACATTATGCATCTGCGATGCACAGAATATATGTCACCACCTCCTGCACCCTTAAACGGCATGATAATTTGAATTGGGCCGTTACTCATTGTAGTGTCTCGCCACATCTTTCCTGTAACCCTAAAACTTTCGACTGAAACGCATCTCCTGCATTTTCAATCGGAGGATTCTTACAAGCTATCATCACGGTTTTACTGTTGGCGTGCCCAGATCAGATCGCTATTGTGGAGTCCTTCGCTCTTCCAGCCATCGGATTCCCGCAACAGCGGAATATCATCTTCGTTTCCTTCTTACAGCGATCAAGGCGACGCATTAAATTTGGTGGCCTTGTTCGTCCAATTGCAGAAACTGCATCCGTAGAAAACTTTCTATCTGGATCTCTAATATAGTCTTGAAACTCTAACCACATCGTATGAATAGATGATTCTCATGATATTTCCAAGCTCACTTCCTCAATGATGCTATTATGCTCATCCGATTTCAGCTCGGGTATCATAAGGTTGTCAGTAACAAGATGATTTTCCATCATTCTAATAAAAGTTAAAGAGCTCTACGAGACCCAAAGGACGCAAATTGAGCACATACTATGAATCATAAGAAGACCTAAGAAGGAACAAAAGCGGCTTCACAATTCTTCTCACATCCTTATTTAAAAAWTTTKCTATAAATTAAATGACAGGCAACGGTTCAATGCAAGCAGTTGAAAACATATCTATGTTAAGAKACAAGCCCATTTSGGTTGGCCTGATGCTTTGGTAAAACCYGCGCCAGGTTTCCAAACCCTCTCCARGCGGTTGCCTTCTACCCAAGGCRRGAGAGTAAAAGGACCTTCCGACAGGACAATACCTCTGAATTGACAATTCCCTWAGTACAATATCAAGCACCTGGAGAGCTTCCTGAGGAACATCCGCTTGCCTACCAGCTAAAAACTGCCCTAAATGGCKTAAAKCTRCTTGCGCTGCAAACTTGATAAAAACCTTGAATTGTCTTTTCTTCGATACTTTTTCTTTGCAACTGTTCACATTCATGATAARCTCCTTGGACTTCATCTGAAAATATGTGCTCTATGAAATGCCAGTTGGGAAATATCGAGGTCGACTAGTCGAGGAAATTTATATGAAGTATTTTCCAAGCAACGCCAAAGTCCAATAATGAATGAAGTGACCAATCTCAAAAACAGGCCTCTTCTTGGAACATTTCTCTCTCAATGATATATGTCTTACCAGAACCAGTCTCGGGAAGCGCAGTCAATTTTGATATCTGTTACAACACATCCTTTGCATAGTCCATTGTGTTTTACCTRCATATCAGATAAACCTATGACCATCTTGCTCAAGATTGGTAATGCTCTGTAATTTATGTGAGCAGTTCTTTGGTGCCATAGCTCATTAGAGCTAACATTGTTGTGTACAAGGGCTTGTTCTATGTGTCCCTTCAATTTATACAATCCTCCCTCTCGGACACCAATCACGGTAGCCAAAGCTATGCTTGAACTCTTGGGCCATTGAAGGACTTGGCCATCCACAAAAGCTACCCCGAAACCTTTATCTTCTAAATTAGAGATAGAAAGAATATTCTTCTTCAAGCATTGTACAAACAATACATCTTTAATTGAGATAGAATCACCTGAATCAAGCTGGTAGGAGGCTTCTTCTACTCCTTTGACTGCGTGTCTGGAATCATCCCCAAGCTCCACTTGAAGGGATGAACTCTTCTCTATCAATTTTGTAAGGGAACTTCTGAACCCAGTCATGTGCTTGGAAGCACCACTATCCACGAGCTAAATATCACTTCCTTGAGTGATAGTACATGTGAGGGATGAAACAAATACATATTCTTCATCCTTTGATTCCTTTGTCTTTTTTCGAGGTGTGGACTCTTCCATGTTTGTTTCATGTGCATGATGCTTTCTTCCTTTTTTTATGAGAACATTGAAATTCACGATGTCCCGACTTCTTGCAACTGTAGCATCTGATTTTCGACATATTCTTCTTATAGAGTGGTATTTTGGTTTTCTTCGGACTAGCACCTCTCCTTTCCTTCCTTTTCTTCACATGAGCAGAAAGAAATTAGTTTTCTTCATCATTTGTCTTATGAGATTATGATATCAACCTAGATTCTTCTTGGGTACAGTCTGTCCACAACTTATCAAAATTCGACAATTTACTTGTAGCACAAATTCCTTGAACAAATGGGTCCCAATAAGAGGGAAATTCATTTAGTGTAGTAGTTACAAGCTCTGCACTGTCCATGGAGTCTTCGATGGTTGCTAACTAGTCCTTGATATGTGAAATTCTCATGAAGTAGTTGGAGACAGTTTTTGACTTGTTCATCATTACGTTTCTGAGTTGATGCCTTAGGTTTATCTTCTAACTAGTATTCTTGCTTTCATATAATCTGGTTAGGGAATCAACATTTCCTCTGGTGTCTTCAATTATGATACATTAGTTATCAAATGGTCCTTAATTGATTATGTCAAGATCCTCTTGGCCTTGACTTAATTCTTCTTAAATTTTGCTTTGGCTTCTTCTTCTTCTAGTTCTGGAAGCACCTGCTTGACATGATCCAACGACTCATTCTCTTCTAGAATTAGGAGTACCCTATGCTTCCAATATCTGAAACTGTCTGCTCCATCCAGTGTATTCTCAACTCTCATACTAGTAATCATTTTCATTGGTAGAAACCCTAAATCTGAAAATTTACAAAATTTCAAACTTCACCAAACGATAATCTAAGTTTTGTAGGGGGTGTGTTAGGGTTGGGTGAATTGCTCTAAAGTGGAATTAGTCCTAGTGAATTGGAACAAGTTTTCAACGAGATTGACAAAAGAATTATGTAGCTGCAAATCTTGAGAACTTTSCTTCCAACTGTTAGACTATCTTGAAGGTAAACAACTCTGATACCATGTTAGATTTTCTTAATTTTTCAGAGCAATAGATTTACCAGTGTTCTTAAATATTATTTTACATTAACAATTATATCAAGTAATGAAAATATGAGCAACATAAACAAGCACGAGAAGACACMAGAGTTTATCTTGGGGAAACCCTAAACTTGGGGAAAAACCCAACCAACCTTTCTTAGATAGATTCAGCCAATAATATAATCTAACCATGAACCAGCGCTCAAGAGAAACAAATAATGAAGAAACCCTAACACAATGCTAACACACTAGATAGAGCTAGCATACCAAATAGCTCTAGTAGTATCACCATATAGAGATAACACACCTCTTCCAAGGAGAACGCACAAGAGAAATCACCACCAAGAATGACCGAGAATCTCCAAGAGTTGCAGTGTTGTGTCTTCCTTCCTTCCTGCAGATAAGCGCATTCTTCTTGAGTGAGAGATCAGTGAGTGTGTGTCTCAAATGAGAAATATGTCTCCTTATTTATAGCCTTCAAGTCAATTTATCTAGGTTGACTTCTTCTCTGGGAAATTCTATTTTCCCTTTATCTTTTTCCTGTGGGCTGACTTGTCTTTCTGGAGGTTCTAATTTCACTTTATTCTTTTCCTGTGGGTCAACTTCTCTTCTAGGGTGTTCTTCTACTGTTCAATGGTATTTATTTGACTTATGGAATCTTCTTCTCTTCTAACAAAGGTTGTCTAGGAGGAAAATACCTCTCGTAGCTACCAAAACATCAACACAATTGAGACTCCCTCCCCAACTGTTCATCCTGACATGCAACTTATCCTCTCCAAACACCACTCCATTTTTGAAAACCCCAAAGGACTCCCACCTTCCCATGGTCCCCGTGATCATTCCATCTCACTTGCACCTGGTAGTCTTTCCCCCAATGTTCTCCCTTGTCGCCACCCATTCGCTCGGAAAAATGAAATTGAAAAAATTGTTCAAGAATGGTTAGTCGTAGGTGTTATCCACCCTAGTACAATCCCTTATCCATCTCCAGTGGTCATGGTACTCGAAAAACAAGATACTTGGCGCATGTGCCTTGATTTTCAGGCTCTCAACAAAGTTACCATCAAAGACAAATTTCTCATTCCCGTCATTGATGACCTTTTGGATGAACTCATTAGGGCTCATTTATTTACCAAACTGGATCTGTGTTCCGACTACCACCAGATTCACATGAAGGAGGCCAATAGTCACAAGACCACCTTTCATACTCACGAAAGGTTATTATGAGTTCTTGGTCATGCCTTTTGGCCTATGTAATGCATCCTCCACTTTTCAAAGTTTCATGAATCATATCTTTCGACCCTTTCTCCATCATTTTGTACTTGTCTTCTTTGATGACATCCTCATTTACAATAAAACTTGGCAATCCCATCTTGCCCATGTGGACCAGGTCTTACACCTACTTTCTAAGCATCAACTCTTTCTCAAAAGTTACAAATGTTCCTTTGGGACTTCTGAATTAGAATACTTGGGCCATATTGTTGGTAAGGATAGTGTCTGAGTGGATCCCAATAAAATAGAAGCTATGAAGGATTGTCACCGCCCTAAGACTCTTAAAAGTTTGTGAGGCTTCCTTGGTTTAACAGGCTACTATCAAAAGTTCATCCATAATTATGGAAAAATTACAGCCCCAATCATTGCCCTCCTTAAGAAAAATGCTTTCAGTTGGAATGTGGTTCTCAATCAATCCTTCCAAGATTTCAAAGAGACTATGTGTACAACTCTAGTCCTAGATCTTCCCAAATTCACAAAGACTTTTGTTTTAGAGTGTGATGCCTTAGGGAAAGGCATTGATGCAGTGCTCATGCAAGAAGGTCGACCCTTGGCATTTGCTAGTAAACAACTTTCTAAGCGACACACGAGCAAATCCACATATGAAAACGAAATGTTGGCCATTTTGCATGTGATAAATATCTAGCTTCCTTACTTTCTTGGGCAATGCTTCTAGATTAAAATTGATCATCGTAGTATCAAATATTTTTTGGAACAATGGATTTTAGTAGACCACTTGTATTTGAGCAAACAATTCAACTTTAAATCCACTCCATTCCTCGCTAACAACAAGACATTCTTCCTTTCATAAAACCTATGAATGGATCAAACGTTTTTTTTCATGGAAGTCATGAAGCATGACATACACACGTTTGTGGCAAAATGCAATGCTTGCCAATGCAATATTTTTTGGAACAGTGGATTTCATCCCCTAGCAACAAAATTGGTTGACCAAAATGTCTGGTTATGATTATGAGATCATTTATAATAAGGGAAAAGAGAATGTGGTAGCTGATGCTCTTTCCAGGAAATATGAAGAAGAAGGGTTCTTATTTTCACTCTCCTTCATTGTAGTAGAGTGGTTGGAAGGTAGCTTGCCAGGAATGGTTCCAAGATCCCAAAATTTTTAACTTGAACCAACAACTGCAACAAGACACTAATGCATCTTAGGATACACTTGGAAAAATGAGGAGCTCTACTATAAATACCACTTGTATTTGAAGAAACAATCCAACTTTAAATCCATCGTGCTCTTTGAACTCCATTCCTTTCTAACAACATGACATTCTGGCTTTCATAAAACCTATGAATGGATCAAATGTTCCTTTTTTCTGGGAAGGCATGAAGTAGGACATACACACTTTTGTGGTAGCATGCAATATTTTCCAACGCAACAAGGGGGAAACAATCAAAACTCCAGGCACACTACAACCTCTCCCTATCCTACCTGCTATATGGACATATATATAAATTAACTTCATTGTCGAATTACCCAAATCTAGAGATAAATTATTCATCATGGTTGTGGTTGATCGAATTTCCAGATATGCTCATTTCTCTGCCCTCCAACACCCATTTAAATCTTCCATGGTAGCTCGAAATTTCATGGATAATATCTTCAAACTACATGGAATGCCACAATATATTGTATTCGGTCGTGATCTGAATTTCACAATGGCAAGAATTTTCCAAGCTCCAGGCCACCCAATTGCATCTCAACATTGCCTATCATCCCCACACTGATGGTCAAACTGAAGTTGTTAACAAGTGCTTGGAAGCTTATTTGCGATGTTGATCTACATTATTTTCAGCACGAAATGAGATCGGAGATATAATAAAGAAATGCACAGAGATATCACAGATAGTCAATAATATAACAGAAATGTATTAGAGATGCAACCATAAACACAAATATACAATAATACACGATTTCTATTAATGAAAAAAATGTACATAGACTGTAAAATACAGAGTGAAAGACTCGCTAGAATGGTGGCAGCTTATCTCTGAGAAGAGATGTGACGGCTACTCGCATTCACAAGAAGATGATTACAATGAGGCTCTGAAGGCCTTTTTACTATAAGCGAGAATTCCAAAAACCCTAGACATCCAAAAACCTAACCCTAGGAGATGAAGCGCCAAAAGTCATGTGGGCCCCGTTTGGGTAAGTGAGTACATCAATTTCCCGGGGTCGTAACTTTTGCATACGATCTTCGTTTTAGGCGTGTGATAGCTCATTGGAAAGGTATCATTGAGGAGATTCATTTTGGGGGATCAATTATGCATTTGACTATCATTGAGAACCTCTATCTTTAAAAACCTTCATTTGGGCCCTCAAAATGGCTCGGGAAGTTAAAAACTGCTAAAAATAGTAAATTGCCAAAATTGCCAGAAAATTGTTTTGAGCCAGCCGAAAAAGGTGAGTGGCCACCGATATCCACCTAGATCAGGTGCTTCACATCCGAACGACAATCTCAATGGGTTTAGTGGTTACCCTTGTTGAATGGTGGTTACATTATAACTTACCATGGTGCCACTCACTCGACTTCGTCCGAGGTGATCTATAGTCAAAATACTCCCTCCATATTATCTTATTTGCCCAGTGTATCCAAGGTCCAAGAGGTGGACAAAACCCTTACAGTTTGAGCTGACATTCTTTGCACTCTCAAATACAATTTGGTCATGTCTCATAATCGAATGAAGTAACAAGCTAATCATTCTCGCTTCGAATGCCATTTTGTTGAAGGAGATCAAGTGTTTCTTCGTCAACAACCATACAATCAAACTTCCTTCAAAGCAGACCAATGAATGTTAGAAGCTTGCTCCAAATTTTTTATGGCCCCTATACAATTATAAAGCGTATGGGGCCTGTGTCTTACAAATTATCCCTTCCCAGTCACTTTAAGCTCCATCTAGTTTTTCACATCTCTTAAAGAAAGTAAATAAATCCAAGTGCTAGATCCAAACTAGTCTCCCTAAATTGGATGAAGAAGGTTCCATTTGGTTGCAACCACAAGTTGTCTTGGCCCAACGCAAGCACCGTCTTTGTTAGTGCACAATTTGGGAAGTCTTAATACAGTGGAAGGATACACAACCCGAGGATGCCACATGGGAGCCAACCACCATTCTGCAGCAGTTTCCACATATCAATCCTTGAGGACAAGGTTGATCTTTAAGGGGGAGGGCATGTTAGGGTCCTAACCTCCCTAAACCCTCAAGTAGATAATATGTATTGCTATGTAATAAAGGTCATCATTAGTAAATAAGGCTCATATAATAATGTGAACACAATTATTGTTGGAACACTTACTAGAAGGTTCTGCCTCTAGAAAGTTCCTCCTCTAGAATGTTCTCTAGAAGATAGAAGTGGTATATATAGAGGTAGACAACATTGTAAAGATTGTCTTGTGAAATCATGTGTACTTGAGCTCTACTCTATTGGAGGTTTCCCCCTTGAAGAGGTAAGTGAACAATCTTTTCATAATTAATAAAGGTATCATATTTTGGTCCATATTATTATTGTGCTCATTATTCAATTTCCTTATGCTAAATACTTTAATAATATTTGTGTTTGGATCTGCATATTACTATTTGGTACCTAACAAATAGCCTTTGAGATGGATCTTAGCATCGAGTTTCATGTCCTCGTCATCGTTTCTTACTACCCCTTTATGCCTTTTTCTTTAGTGTTTAGTGTATCGAACAAGTCACCTTTTCTTTAGATATCCATAGACAAGTTAAGGACTAGGGGCATTGAACTTGTAGTGAGATGACATTGCTCAAGTTTTTATTTTTGGCTTTTGACTTGAGCTCTTCACCTCTAGCTTATTTGGCTTCATTGATTCAGGCTTTATCATTTTGACCTTTTCTTTTGACCTTTGAGAAATTATACATGATTAGGATAATATTTTTTTATATGGATGGAATGAATGATACAAGGAAAATAGAAAACGACTAGCATGGCTAGGATGTGGACAATGTTATCTAGAATAAGTACCCAACAATATAGATTGAGTTGAGAAATGACACACTTCTAAAAGAAAATATCTTCCCCAAGTTATTACGAGGCAAATAATAAAACATGTAATGTTATGAAGTGTTATCGGATATTGTTAGGTGTTTACCACTTTCATGACTAGCTAAGAGGTTATATCATCACATCCAAATGAACATTGATACATGGAATATCTAAATGAAGCATACTAAAAACATACTACACCATCCATAGTGCATATGTCCTCTGAGGAGTGAGGGATGAAGGTGAGCTATACCACAAATGAACTAGCACAATCATATATCTAATGGAGATCAAGAGAAACTATGTCTGGTCTAGACTAGAAGATGAGCATGACATCTCATGCAAACAACAACATGACACCCTTGTGAGGGTATTTGAAAGTTGTCATCCTTAAGGGGGTAACAAGGTGGTTTATGTGAAGTTTGGTTTCCATCAAAGCATCCATATGGGATTTTCGATCTTTCGTCACCTAAGCTAAACCGTTAGGATCATGGAACATAATAAATCATAAGCAACATATTAAACATAACCACACTAAATAATCTTGCATGATGAACTCTCAAATTAATAGGAAAAGACTAGCCCATCCACAAAGTGCAAGAAACCTCACCATTGATGATTACAAAGAGAATATTAAAAAAAGATTTTTAAGAATACTTAAGTTAATCAAATTGGAAATTTAAATATTGTTGTTATGGTTCTCCATTGTTATGAGTTCACCAATGTAGTGACTCGAATACCAGGACGTCAACTCATTTCTAGTAAATCCCATTCTTCCCAACGAAGTCCAGATATATAATTTTATTCTTCTCATGATTAATACTCTGCGGAACCAGAAATGGAGCCCACATAAATTCTACAGAGGCCTTGTAATCCTTGTTAGAAAAGTAAGGTAATAGTCAATTAGAAAGACTTCACTAACTAACATAGATAAAAAGAAATCAAGAGAATGTGTGTGCACATGCGCGTGGGTGTGCGCACACACACAAGAAAACTAGATGTAGCAATAGTTTACTAGGGCCTTGAACATTGTAAGAGGAGATCGAAGAATGCAGAGCATGGATTCTCATTGGCTTCGAGTTATTGAATCTCCAACAAACATTAATCACTTTACCCTCAATTTTCACAACATATCTTTGGCATTGAATCTGCATAATCAACACCAACCAAACACAGTTCAATTTCCACTCATGCAACCCAAAATGGGTAATAAATAAAGCATATTCCATTGTGGTTTCGTCAAACAACAACATGATACCATGTCAATACTTTTCGATAACATTTCTGTTTAACAAAGTAGAGAAATAAACTAAGTATACAAACCAAGCTACAATAAAATGAAGCAAACACATTTAAAATCCACTATAACTTCATTGAATCTCAAATTCAAAGGTCTCAATAAGAATTCAGAACTTGAAATATCACTAAGTTCTTAGATCCTATTCTTCATCTACTAATCTATGCCTGCGGATGACAATCTCAGCTAGGATTACATACAATGCAAAACTCCCTAAAAACCACAATAAAGTTTACTTCTGTATTTTCTGCTAAACCAAGTGGTTTCCTTACTCTCCTCCTCTACTTGTTTGCTTCTTCTTCTGCTCTTCTTTTTCTCTATTCCTCTCCCTCCGTTCTTCTTCGTATATTCCTCCCTCTTCAATATTCTTCTCTCCTATTTCTTCCTAGGCGAGAAATCTTCATAATGCACGGGAAATGAGCATATCATGGATACTCCTTCAGATATCTCCCCTCTATTGATCTTCACACATACAAATAAAACACCACATTCTAATAAAATTTCCCTCCTTCGAACTTTTAATGACCCTCCATATTAGCGTTCCACTTTGGCATTTTAAAAAAATGAGGGTGCCTCTATTCCTATCTACCGTCATTAAAACATTAAAAAAAACTCAATGAAAAATGGTATGTTGCCATGAAGTTTCACATAAGCGATTGATATTATTCTAAGGGATTTGATTTGATGGATGGTATGTTGCCATGAAGTTTCACATAAGCGATTGATATTATTCTAAGGGATTCGATTTGATGGATGATCTCCAAAATTCCATGAATCATTAGATGTGATGGTGATCGGACGGACAATATTTGAAAAACCAAGTATTTGAAAAAGGGTTGTCTAATTGTTCTACGAAATGACTTTTTTCCTTGGAATCCGATGATATAAATTTGCATGAAATCACTATTTTTTGTTGTTCAAAATCCATTTCTAAATGCAGAAATGGATTCAGCATGCTGAAGAACCCTTGGATCACTCGGATTATACATAAATAATCACTCAAATCTGCAGATCTAACAATTTCTTGTCGGATTTCAGACATATATCCCTTGGAAAAATCGTCATTTCATAGAACGTTTAGACTACGTCTTTGAAAAAAACCCGTAGCTTATAGAATTGTATTCTTGCATACTGTGTAAGGGAACGACACACATACACTTGTTCTCTTTTCAAATATAAAACAAAATAAGAAGAATTTATTTTGGAAATATGAAATTGTTGGATATTCTCTACAACCACGTGGTAATTAAAGAGTTTTTTTTTAAATTTTACCTAATTTTTAATATTTGATAAATAAATTACAAATCACATAAAGTTTCTCATATCAATTTTTTCAACCAATCACAAAATAATAATATGTTGTTTAAACCAATTTAAATATTTTATAATTTTAATTTTAAAATTTATTTTTCATAAAAAATTTAATAAAGTATATGAAAACTTTACATTTAATATTAAAATTTCTAAAATCAAATGATATTAAATTTATATTCAAACCAATTTGTTGAGAACCAATTACAATATATGGTTTTTGAATAGGTATAATAAAATTATTATATATAAACTTAGTGGGCCTAATGATTAAGAACATGTGTTTCCTCTTAGGTTTCCTTCACAATCGTCTTTCGGCGGGAAGGAGATTTTTGAAATGGTAGAGGTGGGAAGACATGTTGCAGGTTTCATGGCGACTGTGGTGCCAGAAGAGTATTGGGAGCTGGATTGTAAAGCACCTGGCTTCCATGACGATCACCTTTTTCGAGCCCTCGTAACTAGCATTGTTAGTGCATAGTCTTTACTGGTGCAGAGAGACAACAAGACGGTTCCTGCCTACGGCTCTAGTGACCTTGTCAAGTCTATTTATTTACATCTAGTTGAATCTCGGGGTGACTTAACGTCGACGAGACTACACTACAGCTTGACATAATTGTTTACGGAGGTGGAGGCTTTAACAGTTTCCAGTTGCTGCACAAATGGAGTGTGAGGTCAACGCACTCATGGGTGCAACTGACGAGGAGATCTGGGAGAGGTCGGGTTTATTCACCTCAGTTGATGCGATCAACAGGAATAAAGACACAAGTCATCACCCTGCTGAGAGATTTAATCCTATGTTTATTGTGGAGGACTTAACTCATGTTCATCCTAACGACCCTCTTCCATTTCATCGGCCTATGAACCTAACTGGTCCTTGTATTTTGCAAGCATGTGCAGATATTCCAGAAGGGATTTCAAGGGATTTTCAGTCTACAAAGAAGGCATAGGGGATAGGAGGGTCAACGAAGGGGTTTACGGTGATAGCACAACCAAATAATGGCAAAGCTCCTGTAAGTGATAGTCTAAAAGAAAAGAGAAGTCGCGTTAAGCGCTCTTCGAAGGTGTGGAGGCCTAAAAGGATGAAGCGTAAATTGGTCTTAGGCATGCACATTGGTTTAGAAGAATCCTGTAACTTGGTGCTCTGCACCTTAGTTGGGAGACTGGCTTATAGATCTTGTTGTTTAATACCACTTGAGGAGTGGGTGCTTAGAAACTAGGAACCTTTGCTAGGTTATACCCCTAATGTGCTTTCGTTGCCGAGAGGTTGGATGGGTTTTGTTTTTAAGTGTCCGAAGGATTCTGAATTGGTCCTACAAAGGTTCTGGAGTTACGACGGAGAGAGCATGATGTTGAAAAGGTGGCACTTAAGTTTTAACCCGGTGACAAAATATTTCAGTTTTTGACATATATGGGTGCTCCTTCCGAGTCTACCATTACAATTGTGGAATTTAAAAGCTCTGGAGGCGGTTGGGAACTCCATAGGTCGTTTTATAAAAGTAGATGAAACAACCTTACAATCACCGGATAAAAGAATGGCTAAGGTGCTTGTTGAAGAGGACGTTCATGAGGGGCTTCTGGAAGTTCTATAGATTGAGTGGAGGGGTCTTTTGTTCGTTCAACAGTTGGACTATTTAGGTCTACCTTTTTGATGCACTATTTGCAGACGTACCGGTCACTTGAGGAAGGAATGTCCAAACATCTTTGGCTCTCTGGTTGATGAAGATTCACCTGATGAATTGCTAGGCGACAGTGTCACTCCACTGGAGGATGCACAAGACCCAGTGGATTATCTGGGGCTAAGCTCCAAGGAAAGTCCTGTTGCGTCGGATTCTACTTTTGTTGGTAAGTTAAAACACTATTGTCCCAAGTTGTATTGTTCTTTATCTACATGGGAGCATGAACATTTAAACAATATTCTTGTCCCTGAACAGTCTCTACGGTCGATTTTAGAAAAAGGTAAGAATAAGGAAATAGAACCTGAGAATATAGCTATGGGTGTGGATAGAATCCTGAGTAATAGTGAGTTTTCACCTACCTGTGGGGAGGTTACTATTTCAAACATTCTGAGTGCGAATGGGGATGACTCTTATACTGCTCTGGGTTACAGTGAATCGGGACTCAGTGACTTTACATTGGACAGATTGATTACAGATTTAGTTCCTACTCTTAATCAAGATTTAAATCCTATCCCGATACCGACTTTTCTGGGCAATTTTCTAAGGGTCCTCAGGGGAAAGGGTCTCTCAATGATTCTGACCCTACGTGGTCAATGCGTTTGGGGTATGAAATTTTGCCAGTCAAAATAAGAAGTGTCTGCGGGAAGGCGGGGACTAGTAGTTCTACTTATGATACTTTTCCTTTTACAAACACTGAACAAGGGGCACCTAGAGGCATGAAATCCCTAGCAAGGGCTAAATCATGATCCTCCTCTCCCTTAACATCAGAGGGGTAGGAGGACCCTTGAAATTGGCCTCCCTTCGTAGACTCTTATAAAAAATGACTCCAAACATTATTTTACTACAAGAAACTATGGTGGTTGCGGAAAAGGCAAGAAATTTTATGAATAAGCTCAGACCCGACTGGATGATGTGTGCAGTAAGTGTTGTGGGGACTTCTGAAGGTCTTCTGGCTTCTTGGGATCCGATTTTTTTTGTTTTAGATCTGTTTCTAAGTAGTGGTGGTATTTTTTTGTCAGGAACAAATTTAATGAATAACAGGAAGATATCTCTCTTGGATGTTTACGGGCCCTGTCAAGAGCGCAAATGTTTCTAGGAATTAGTGGATGGTAAAGGCTTATTAGCACATAAGGATCTGATTATTGTGGGTGATATGAATTTCACAACTTCTACAGAGGAGGTTTGGGAGCAATCAACTATGGTAGACTCTTTGGCGGGTTTTTTTAAATTTTTTTTTTTTTTAAACAATTTAGTGGATGTTGTCCTCGTCGAGGTGGTTCTTACATGGAGAAATGGTAGGTCCAAGGTGGATAGTATAGCAAAGCAACTAGATCGGATCTATGTGGCGGAGGACCTCGTCACTTCTACTTTGAGGTATAGGACATGGGTGGAATATCCCTACCTGTCTGATCATGCTCCTGCTATTCTTCAGTTGGGTGATGGGATTTCGATGATTACGTATCTGTTCAAGTTAAACCCAGTCTGGATTACTGATGATTCTTTCGATGTGATGGTTCAAGATGTTTGGAATGATCCGTAATTTCTACAACTTACTGGAGCCCAAAGGAGACTTGTAGGGAAACTCTCCCTCTTAAAAGTTTGGGTTAAATCGTGGTCTAAGGAGAAGCACCTTCGAGATCAGTTAGACTTGGTTAAGATAGAAGAGGCACTTACAACTGTTATATCCAAAAGATACAGGGTTTACATTCTTATGGTTTTGATTAGTCTATGTATACTCTTGATGCAGAGAGAAAGAAATTATTGTTGGTCGAGGAAGAAAGGTGGCGTCAAAAGAGCAGGGCGATCTGGATTAAATGTGGAGATAAAAATACCAAGATTTTCCACTGCTTCGCTAGCTATAGGAGAAATAAAAAAATACATTTGGGAGATTAAGGATGATTTAGGGGGCATCCACACAGGTCAGATGGCCATCAAGGAATTTATTAAGTACTACAATTATTTCCTTAGAGATACATGTTAGAACAACTTTGGGGATCAGATCAACACTGTTAGGTTGTTTCCAAACTTTGTGAGTGATGATGAGGTTCATTCTCTAGAAAAGACTTGTACGAAGGTTGAAATCTTTGAGGTTCTTAGGGGATTTGCTAAGGACAAAAGTCTTGGTCTAGATGGATGGACTATAGAATTTTTCTTAAACTTCTTCAAGTTGGTTGGTCAAGATATAACAGATATGGTTGAAGAAACAAGAACCAGAAGGGAGGTTATTAGATTGATCAACTCAACATTTATGGCATTGATTCCCAAAGTTAATAGCCCCTCTTCCTTCAATGATTTATGTCCAATTTCACTCGGTAACTTATGTTACAAGATCATTGCTAAAGTTAATGCAAGGAGAATCATGCCAATTTTGTCTAGATCACTTTCAGAAGAGCAACTGGGTTTTCTCAAAGGAAGACAAATTTTAGATGCTATCGGTACTGCACAGGAATGTATACACATCATTAAAAATAAAAAAACTACAAGCCATAATACTGAAGCTTGATTTTAAAAAGGCCTATGACTATACCAACTGTGTAACACCCCTATTTCCCCTAGCTTGTAATTAATCATAAAATAGGATTACCGTGCTAAGGCATGTGGACAGTGTAAATGTATTATTGTTTGAGTTGCCAATAACTGACTGTGGGGGTTAAGCCTTGAAAGTACTGGCCATGATATCACTAGAGGAAAGAATGTGAAAACTATAAGGGAGGATCATTATATCAAATAACCCCAAATTCCCTTGATGAGGATAATAAACCTCCTTCGGATCCCAAGGAGAGAAATCAATTAATGAAGAAAGGACTAGTGGTTGAATTATCAACCACTCCCATGAATGGAAGCATGGCCAAAATTGCAAAATGTCAGCCCGAAGTACCATTGGGTATGGCAGACCAAGCTGACCGGAGCTCCCTTATGATAGAAGGAACAGGATGGGTCGAGAACCATCTTGGAAGAAAGATATGCAAATCGATAAGGAGAATGCACAGAGCTCTTTAGCGGATAATGAACAGAAGGCCGCGAGCTTGATGCTAAGTGAGCATTTGATAAACCTTGCCGAGGCCATAACAAAGAAAGAAATCTCTGAAAGTTTGCAGAGAACAGAACCCGAGCAGAAACTAAAACAGAGAAAGAGTCCTTGAGAAATGCAAGAGTTCCCTGGTGATATCATGGCTTGGCATGGGGGTGGCCAAAGTGTTAAGAATGAATGCCTCTGAGCCTATGGTCGAGTGGAAGGACGAACAACCACAATCAGTTAGTTGGCTACCACCTGTAATAGATAAGTAATCACATATCTCATGTATTTAAGTGGTACTGTGAATTAATGTTGGATATCCTATGATAGATATGTTTGCTTAATGATTTATACTGTACCCCTTTTTGGTGTCTGCTTGATTGTATAATTAGGCAAGTAGGAAATTATATGGATGGGATATGTTTTATACTTGTAAATGCTTGCGTCCTATGGGGGCTTAAGCTAGAGACACGAACTATGAGTTCGTCGACCTTGGGCATACTTTCATGTACGCATGTCGACCCTCCTAGTTGTTCTGAGTCCCTTGGAGGACGGAGTCTGTTAAAGCTCATGAGAGATAGTGCACATAGGCACAGGCTCTCTGCGAGGCAGATAGAGGCCGAGAACCACTTAAGTTCTAGAGTTGAGGAATGACTGTAAGGGGTGCGCAGAATAATTCTTCCAAGCCTCCATGTGTCCTCTTTTCAAAGCTCCAAACGGGAAGTGGAACAAACTCTAGGGTAGTTATTACTATCTTGGATAGAGTAATAACCTTCTAGCAGATTCAACCATTTTTCTAGAGCGTCTGCATCTATCTAGCCTTCAAATAAGGGGATATCGAAATTGATTTGTACCTTGAAGGGTGTCGCACTTGCGAAATGGTTGTTTGTTGAAGATGCCTCGACTGCTGCCATCAATAGTCTTCGAAGGATTTGAGCGATGTTGTCCATCATCTCGTTCTTTTGTTGCACAAGGGCTTCCTCGAGCAACATCTTGAAAAGATATCCTCCTCTTTCATCTCTCTTTTCTTCCGCCATGGGAGGTTGCTTGGGCTAACGAAAGTGGTTGTCCTCAAGCGAAACTAGCTCGAGACCCAAATCTCTATACCCTAACCTCGTCGGGGACCTGCTCTGAGAAATGACAAGGAGCAGATTGCTCTGATACCACTGATCTGGATTATTTTAAGAACGACATGAAGGCAGAAATATAACCGAGATATAACAATGAAATACACAAAAATATAGAAGAGAACACAAAAACACAGTGAAACCCAACTTCTATTATTGAATAAGATAGAAAAACATTGTAGAACACAAACTGGAAAAATGGGGTAGCTTATCTCTAAAAAGAAAGAGATGTTGGCTACGCTTCATTCACAAGAAGTTTTACATCACACTCTATTGCATGCTTAAAAAGCCTCCTTCACCTCAATTATATATGAGAGAGTGAGAGGAGAACAATTCCCATGATGCATGTGGGATAAATTGGACTAATTTTATAAAATGCCATAAGCATGTAAAACACTACGACTTCCCGGGCGGTCACCCATCCCAGTACTATAGCCTGAACGCGCTAAACTGCGGAGTTCTAATGGGATCTGGTGCATTAACGTTGTGTCGTAGGCATGTACATAAGACCACTAGAAAATCATTAAGTGATGTATGTAATTAACAAATGAAGATGGCATTACATTCCAT
>JASDQU010370706.1:73750-101589 GCA_032191745.1 Picea mariana | reverse complement strand
AATTCATCCACGTGTCACTAATTGGAACCTCTTAGAAAAGGAGTTATAGCAAAAATGGCATACCTTGCTTAATTCTAGCTTATTCTAGAGAACGACCTTGTAGAGCATGCCCCACGTGGAATATTTGTTGAATGGATATGAAAATGTTACACAACATACTATAGATTTTACTCTATCCAACACATTTGTTTGTACTAAATTGGGATCTGTTATGAATATTTTTTTACGTTTTTACCTGAAACACATGTTTTAGACTAGTTTTAGGACTAGCCACAAACCCTATTTTACACGGAGTGTAACTCCAAAAATACAATGACCCACAAGTTGAATTTTTTACCACAGATACTTGGATACATTTCCTCAATGGCCTATCAATTTCACGGTTTGAATCATTCTAGAAAAAAAGTTATTGTGAAAATGGTGAGATGACCTGTAAATAGCATACCTTAGAAAATATCATCAAAAGAATTTATCCTCCCTTGAATTCCGACCTTCTTTTCTTCACCTTCCCTCTGAAATTCATCTTAGATATCCTTTGGTTACCCCAATCACCTATAGATATTCAATATGCTCAAGTGTAATTTAAAATGAGAGAGTCTTGCCTCTTATTTATACTCTCCAAATAGCATCTTCTAGGTCACTTAACTCATTTCTAGGTCACTTAACCTATTTATAGGTCACTTAACATATTTTCCTCTAACCACTTTCCATAATTAGAAAGTTCTCCGTTACTTTATCATTTAAATATTCATCCTTGACTTTGTCACCTCACTTTATCATTTAAATAATCTTTTTTTGATTTTGTCACTTCACTTTATTATTTAAATAATCCTTCTTGACTTTGTCACTTTACTTTATCATTTAAATAGTAATTTCTTTTTTGCAAACTCTTTGACTTCTTTGACCTTTTGGGGCTTCAAGCCAACATATGAGGGTCCTCCAACTTCGTAAGTTTGTAACTCTCAAGCCGTGAGGAGTTATGTGACGTTCCACATACCACCAGAAATGGCATGACATGTACTATACATATAGAATAGTATTACCTTTAAATATATTAAAACTCATACAATTATACATGAAACAACCTTGGGTCCATTACCCAAACCTTTGTGCTACCAGAATTCGCTATTGGACTTTCTTCAAGGGTTGACATCAATGACAACCAACCTTAATAAACAATATGCATCTCTATTTATATGTCTCATATGGAAGATGCATTTAGAAATCCTTAAATCTGAGGACCTCAAATCCATAAACATTGGGTATGGTCTATTAGAGGATTTGGCTTGTTTTTGAATTTTTGAAGGTTTGAGGTTCGACAGAGAAAGCTTAATGGAAAAATTGATGATTATAATGGTGATGGAATTTAAGAAATTTGAAAAAATAATAAATAAATAAATTACATGAGAAGTTATTATTTTACTTTATTGACAAGAGTTTGAATTAAAAAATAAAATTTTAATGAAGTTTTAATTATTAAAAAAAACATTATTATTTATTATTTTTAGATATGGATGATCTCATTATTACAGGCAATGCATGTAAGTTAATTGAAGAGATTAAAATTCAGTGGTCTCAAGAGTTTGAAATGAAAAATCTTAGTGAATTACATTATTGTTTAGGACTTGAAGTTTGGTTTGTGAGCACCGTCTCACTTGAATGTGAGATCTGCTTGTTCTCAGTTCTAAATTTTAATTTGGTATCAGAGTTGAGGTTAAAAACGTTGTCAGGAGCCACGATTGATTTGAAGCAGTGAAGCCGTCGATGCTGCCATCATTTCCAATGAAGCATTGTTGCCATCATATAAAAATTGTATTAAGTGTGGAGCCATGGAGTGCATGCATTGCATTGTAGTGAAGGTGGACGTGTGAAAGTGGACACGAAATCACAGTCGTCTATAACCCACAGTCACCTAATTTGAAGACAGATATGAAAAGCAGATTTGTTTCCCGCGTGGAGAATTTTTGTTGTCGCTGCCAGAATTTACAGCAACGTGGATTCCAATGAAAAGAGTCGTTGTTGAATAGATTCGCCGCTTCCATAGAGCCGTTGTTGAATAGAGCCGTCGTTTCCAGTGAATAAAGTCGTCGTAGATTAAAGAAATCGCGGACGTGTGAAGCTGCAGACATGTGAAGGTGCTACTTGCCAGTAGAGAAGGGCGACCTGCAAGAGAGAAGGAGCCCACGTGGGAGGTAAAAGCCAGCAAAATCCAACAACACTTCTTTGTTTTAAATTGGTTATTAAGTTCCTTTTGATAAGCTTGTTGAATTATTTTTGGTGGAAGATGGAAAATCCTGTGGCTGATTCATATCTAATTAATGAATCCACCAAACTTGATGTATGTTAACCGGAAATTTAAGTTGATAATAGTGCTTGAAGCATATAACCTATGGATGATTGTCAAAGGAGACAAGCCCAATCCCACAATTGTTGCCTCAATTCCAGACAGGGAAAAACGAGAAAAGAAGGCGAAAGTGGTGTTGCGAATGTCCGTAAAGGACAACATAATTTCTCATATAAGAGACAGTAAAACTTCCAAAGAGACTTGAGACATTTCCAAAGGTGTGTATGAAACCTCTAATGCAAACCGGATTTTATTCTTAAAAACTAAGCTCTTATCTATCAAAATGGAAGCCAATGAAAGCATAAGCAATTTTGTATCCCGAATTAAAGATTTAAGTGATAAGATGGGTGATATTGGTGAAAAGGTTTCTAGTAGTGATTTAGTAACTATCACTTTGAAAGGTTTAGTGAAAGATTATAAAGTCTTTATTTCAGCACTCTCTGCTAGACAAACGACCCCTACTTTTGATTAATTGGCTAGAATTCTTCTTCAAGAAGAAGAGAGAATGAAGAATTATGATGATCTGGATGATTTTCGGAATGAAATGAAAGCAGAGAAATTATAATGAAATACTCATGGAAATTGCCAGAAACATAGAAATACAGCGATACTCGATTTCTATTAATGAAAGAATTGTAAAGAGACTGTAAAAATACAAAGTGCAAGACTCGCTAGAATGGTGGCATCTTTACTGATCCGGGTTATTTTCGGAATGAAATGAAAGAAGAGAAATTATAATGAAATACTCATGGAAATTTCCAGAAATAGAGAAATACAACAATACTCAATTTCTAGTAATGAAAGAATTGTAAAGAGACTGTAAAAATACAGAGTGTAAGACTCACTAGAATGATGGCATCTTTATATATGAGAAGAGATGTGACGGCTATGCTCACTAAACAGAAGATGATTACAATGAGGCTCTTAAGGCATTTTTATGATAAACATAAATGCCAAAACCCTATGTTAGAACCCTATATAATAGGGAATCAGTGTTCTGAATACTATTTATTTATTTCAGGCATATGTGTTCACTCATGACGCATGGCGAAGGCAGCGGAAAGCGCCCGACACTGACCAAGCATAAGATGAATGCTTGCACGCGAACTTCCAAGCGAGTTCCGGTGCAAAAAATTGTGAAGTGTTTTGAAATGGCAAAATTTGACTTTGGGGGTAAAGGCAAAGGTGGTTTATTAGCCAAGTTTTGGTTTTTATTATAAATTTCTTGGTCTTTAAAGCAAAATTTGGCCCCTCGGCCTTGATACAGAGTATTTGGTTTTGGTTTTTTCAAATTATAAATTTTTTGAAAAAAGTAATAGTTTAGGCAAAAGTTATAATGGCCGAGGGCCATTCTCCAAGCCTTCAGAACCGAGAGTCAGCACCTGTTCACGCACCTACAGAAAACACACAAACCAAAGTCAGCGCTAACACCAAACCCCAAAGCCCAGCATCGGGCTCACTTCATCGGCACAACATGAGACAGTCAGCTAATTTAAATGCGCAAAGTTCATTCCACCATGCGAATGTGGGATATTGCCCACAGGAAACCAAAAATATAAAACGCGGCCTTTAAACCCTGTGCCAGGTGTTTGAAACAGATCCAAGGCGACTACGCAGGTGTCCGAGGGATGTACCAGATGTGAAGAAATTGGACGTGGTAATCTCCACAGTCGGCCACTACAACATCCGAGAGCCATATCGAATACGCCATGGAAGCAATCAAGCGTGGTTCCACTGCGGTGGGGTTTAAAAACAGAGGGGGAAATCATACTGGCAGTTTCTCCTATGGCGGGCCTATGAGCACTGAGTCCACAACGCAAAGTTTGTGTGATCTTACACTTCGATTTGGAGACGGATCATATGGAAGGATTCAACATTGTCCAAGATCATGCATTGCAGATAGAGTTGCAGATACAACATATTCCAAGGAAAATGTAATGATAGATCTATTCTTTCTTCAAAGGCACACTTAGCAAGAGATGTTCATGGCGCTCCTCCAGGGAGCTTTGTTTCTCAACTTGCTGAAATCATGGCAGGCATCAAGACTGCACAGAAGATAGCAGAGTTTTGGTTACAGGTTGTTGGTGAGCTAAGGCGACTTTGGAATGAAGGATAGCCAATACCATGGTTGTCAATTGATGACAATCCAGACTTACAATATTGCCTTTTGCATCAACGAATTCAAGTTATAAACTGTTGTATTGCCAGGAAAAAGCGATGCCTTGCAGCTCTGAGAATGCTCGATTCAGGAAACGTGGAAGACGATCCTAACAATAAAGACCAGGTGACTTATCCTGTCAATGGAACATGGGCACAGAATTTGAATACAATTGCTTCTACATTATATGCAAAAACTAAGATAGGGGAGCTTGTTCCTAGACTGGGAGTACTTCATCCAGCTGAAAATTTAACAATGTTGGAAACTGGTGAACCTGTGTTCCCTCCTCTAATTCAGGAGGGTCCTGTATTGACTGAAGATTTAATTAGAGAAACAGAGGAGTTAATATTTCGAAAGGGAAGTGTTGGGGCTGGGTGTCCTCAACTTTTATCTGATATGCAGGCATTCAAGGCTGCCAATCCAGGTTGTATTCTAGAAGATTTTGTCAGATGGTACTCCCCACCTGATTGGAGTGAAGTTGAAACGGATCATCTTTCTGATGAGACCAATGCTAATGATGAAGGTTTTGTTAGACGTGGTCATCTTAGTTCCAGGACGCACTCTAAAGGGAATTTATGGCAAGAACCATGGGAATCAACAAAACCAATTCCTGTTGCTAAACAGGCACCATTATTTGATGAAGATTTGGCCGGTGAAAGCACTCTAAGCCATTCAGAGGAAATTGCACTTTCAGATTTCTCTGAGCAACTGTTTATTGTAGTTTTGAGTTCTGGATTTATAATTGCAGAAGCTGCACCTTTAATGAAAAAGGATATTCTATCAAAATGGTTTACAGAGTGCAAGGAATATGTCATCTCTGCATGTTGTAAATGCATGGATACAGAAACACTTGAGGATCTTTGCCAGGTTTATGAAACAATGGAGGCCGTTGTAATCCATCCTCATGAAAACATTTTGACCAAGGCAGGTGATATCTTGGATGAGGAAGTTACTATTGAAAGAGATGTTGATAATTAAGGAGACCAAGACGTGGAAGATGGGGCAGATCATCATTGTTTTGAGGCATCGTTTCAAATACAGATGGCAGCTCGACCAGAGACAGTTTCATTTCATGAATGACAAGTGGCGAAATGACCCTTCATGAATGAGCAACAGTTACAGGGAGGTGGCGGAGTTTTCCTTTGTTCCAGGCAGTGGTTAGATCACACAGCAAGGTGGCAGAGGTGTCCCTTTGTCTAGGCAGAGGTTAAACATAATCCTCCAACTGGCAGCATACCTAAAACGACCTCAGTGATTCGACTAGTTTATGGTGATGTTGTTAACTTCCATTTGCCAGCAAACCATTAACTAACTCCAGATGTCAAAGCAGCAGTACCAAATTTAATTTTCCTCTGATTTGTTGTCTTGTTGTTTTAACGATAGTTTACAGGTGTCGATATCTTTGTAACTGTTTACTATTCTTAGAGTGCAGAGTTAAAGCGCAAGTCTTGGAGGACTGATAGGCTGGGGGGGGTTTGTTTATTATTTATACACCTGTAAAAGACTATAAGAGGGTTCGATTGGGGAGAATAGGACAGGCTCGACCTGTGTGAGAGGTCCAGACCTGTAATTTTCATTTTCTTTGCTGGAGCATGGGCTGTGTATGGCTAGTTAATATTATTGTAATATTTAGATGATCAACTCAGAAATGTGCAAATCGTTCACAGGATTCCTGTGTGGAAATGTTGGTGGTGTTCTTCTTTGTTAATGTATTTCATGTCTTCTTTACAATTTGTTTTCAGTTCTTATTACCAGAAGGAAAGTAATAGAGGCAGAATTTATCGGCAGATACTCTGCCTCTCAGCTTGTGGTAATCTTTATGTTTATCTTCTAAAAGCTTAGTTCGGGAATTCTTAGCTGCTCCTGGGCCTGGTTTTTACCTCCCCTACTTCTACCTCAAACCGACGCCATCAAAACCTAAATCGATCCAATGTTTTTGCTACCTTGCCCTGTGTAACAGTCTTGTCCAGATCTGAGATGTGAATCACTTTGTTTAAAGCGCAGACCCCATTTGCCCAATGGCCCTCCTTGCTGTCCCAAAGTAACCATCTCAAAATCAAAAACTCTATATTTTCATTGCTTTTATAACTAGCCTAAAACCCATCCCTTAAAAACAAAGCTAAATGTAATAGAGAGATCCCTCTCTGAGTCTTGGAGGGCTAGATCCAAGACTCGAAGTGGTTCGAGGTTACCTCTGTGATTGCCTCAGCAGCCTTAGGCAAATTACAGAGCGCTAACACCCTAGACATCCAAAAACCTAACCCTAGGAGATGAAACGCCAAAAGTCATGTGGGCCCGTTTGGCTAAGTTAGTACATTAACTTCATGGGGTCGTAAATTTTGCATGCGATCTTCGTTTTAGGCACGTGATAGCCTGTTGGAAAGGTATTTTAGAGAACTACGCATTATTCCATCAAACTCTAACTCTGTCTATAGTTTGATTGTGGCACTCCAAAATAACATTGTTTAGGGCCCCAAAACGGCCCTAGAAATACATCAAGATGTGATGACATGAAAACATACAAAATAATCCAGTTGGATTAGGTGGGAGGCCACCAATATCAACCTGGAAGATGTGTAGGGCTTCAAACAGCCTCAGAAGTGTAGAACCCACAATTACAAAGAAGCACAGAAGAATGTGATGAACTAAAAATTGACAAGAGGAGCCGGTTGGAACAGGTGGGTGGCCACCAATATCCACCTGGATCAATCCTCTCCCCTTAAGAAGCAATGGTCTCCATTGTGTTGAGTGCCCAGGGAAGAGGGGAAATCATTTTCTGAATCTAAATCTTGGTGAGTTGTGTGCCTTGTTGGATAAGTTGTGTTGCTTGCTCTATGGAATATATCACAAACATGTTGTTGCCGGGGTTGAATATGCTCCACCAACTTGTTGTCTCTGGGTTTGAGGGGGCATTGTGTAGGAACTATTGTAGATTAAGAAAAAATATCTTCTCTCTTTGAAAATCTGTTTTTTGTTGGATAGAAGGTGCTGAGGTTGCAATGGTTGTAGTGGTCTTCTATGCATCCTTTGAACAGACTTTGAAGAGGATGAATTTTGTAGTATAGAGATTACCTTGCGGTGTTGTTTTAGTGGAGTAGTAGTCGAAACTACCTCTGGTATCCTATATAGATGACCTCCCAGAGTAATAATAACACTACGGGGTCTAGACTCATAGACAGCATGTTGTTTCCACATATATGGTTGGCCCAAAAAAACATCATGGAAATCAAGAGGGGCAATATCACACACTACCTCGTTCTTGAAGGGATGGATGCCATAGTACAGGAGACACTGTTGGCTGACGTGAATATCTCATCCCTAGTGAAGCCACCCGATGTTGTATGGTTCTGGGTGTGGTGTTGTCGACAACCCCAACTGTTTGATGACCTTAGCTGAGATAAGGTTCTTCTAGGTGGCATTATAAACAATGAAATGCAATGGGGTCCCCTTCACCCACATTTGTGAATGGAAGAGGCGCTCCCCCTCTTCAGGATCTGCTGGTTCTTCTAGCTGAATTGTTGTGGTCGTGATAGTAGCAGTGGGGTCTTCATCGATGATATGTTTATTTTCAATATTTTCTGGATCGAATACTGAATTAGGGTTCGGCTCCGTGTCTTTGACATCGGCCACCAATGACTGTTTTGAGTGACATTCATTGGTGTTGTGCCAGGGGATTTTTTGAAAGTCACACTTCCCAGTGTCATTCTTCACCTTTACTTTACCATTTTTGTCATGTGTCTTGGGCTAGTTGTCTAGAGGTTGTTGGTTAGGGCCATATTTACCATGCTTTGGTTGTTGCAGATTTGCAGACCCAAATTCACATTTGTTCTGGTGCCTAAATTTCTTCTCGATTTTGATAGCATGTCGATCGGAAGCTCCTAATGATGAGATGTTTAGGAAATCCATTTCAGTTTGGATATACCTATGTAGAGCCCCATGGTATTTCAGAACCATATGTCACTCGGAGTTTTTGATACCCAGCTTGGTGCGCAAGGTATGGAAAGTATTTGTGAACTACGAAACTGTTTGGATCTTCTCTTGTTGTAGTGTGTTCCATCTCATGTACTGGTCTTCATAGTTATCAACAAGATAGTATTGTTCTTTGACCGCATCCACAAAAAAATCCCAAGTGGGATCGACCCCATATATTCCAGATTCCTCTGTGAAAATTGTCTCCTAGTAAGTTTCCCACCAATGTTTGACATGGGGGAGAGCCTTGAGGAGTGTGAAGGTGATATTTTCCCTGTCGAAAATTTTTTGAACAGATAAATAACCTTCTAATAGATTTAACCATTTTTCTAGGGCATATGCATCTATCTGACCTTCAAATATGGGAATATCAAAATTAACTTGTACCTTGAAGGGAGAGGTTCCTCCAAAATGGTCGCTTGATGAAGATGTGTTTGTTTCTATCAGAAGGTGTTGAAGAATGTGTGCAAAATTCTCCATTATTTTGTCCCTCTGTCGCACGAGATCTTGCTCAAGCAACAGGTTAATAGAATCTTATGCTCCGTCGTTTTTATTTTCTGTCGTCATCGAGGGTTTCTTGGGTGTGTGAGAGTGATTTTCCTCAAAAGAGACAAACTCGAGACCCAACTGGATATACTCGGACCTCGTCGGGGAAATGCGTTAAAAAACAATCAAGAGAAGCCTGCTCTGATACCACTAATCCAAATTATTTTCAGAATGAAATGAAAGCAGAGAAATTATAATGAAATACTCATGGAAATTTCTAGAAACAGAGAAATACAACAATACTCGATTTCTATTAATGAAATAATTGTAAAGAGACTGTAAAAATACAGAGTGCAAGACTTGCTAGAATGGTGGCAACTTTACTGATCCACAATATTTTCAGAGTGAAATGAAAGCAGAGAAATTATAATGAAATACTCATGGAAATTTCCAGAAACAGAGAAATACAACAATACTCAATTTCTATTAATGAAAGAATTGTAAAGAGACTGTAAAAATACAGAGTGCAAGACTCGCTATAATGGTGGCAGCTTTATCTCTGAGAAGAGATGGGACAACTATGCTCATTCACTAGAAGATGATTACAATGAGGCTCTGAAGGCCTTTTTATGATAAACATGAATGTGAAAACCCTAGACATCCAAAAACCTAACCTAGGAGATGAAACGCCAAAAGTTGTGTGGGCTCCATTTGGGTAAGTTAGTACATTAACTTCCTGGGGTCGTAAACTTTGCATGTGATCTCCGTTTTAGGCGCGTGATAGCCTGTTGGACATGTCTTTAGATAAATACGCATTATGTCGTCAAAATCTAATTCCGTCTACAGTTTGACTGTGGCACACCAAAATAACATTGTTTAGGGCCCCAAAACAGCCCTGGAAGTACATCAAGATGTGTTGACATGAAAACATAAAAAATAATCCAGTTGGATTAGGTGGGAGGCCACTAATATCCACCTGGAAGATGTGTAGGGCTTCAAACAACCCTGGAAGTGTAGAACCCACAATTACAAAGCAGTACAAAAGAACGTGTTTAACTAAAAACTGAAAAGAGGAGTCAGTTGGAACAGGTGGGTAGCCACCAATATCCACCTAGATCATATGATATGGACTCAAGTGACTCAGATTTGGCATTGATTGCAAGAGGTAAAATATCATACAGAGGTAAACTGTGGAACAAGAACATAGGTAGGTTTCAAGCAAAGCAGAAAGGTATGGCACATCCTAATTCTTATGTTAAGAGAAATATTGAATGTGAATATTATGGAAAACCCATAAATCTTGCTAAAGATTGTTATAGAAGAAAGAATTGTGAGTCAAATAAAAGATATAAAAGGAATAAGGGAAATTTTTTGTATAAAGACACTTCAGTCAACGAGGGATTTAAAAATATTAAGTTGTTTATTTCTAAAGCCGCATTGTCTGATGAAACTGATGATCAGAATGCATGGTTCATAGATCCTGGTGCATCAGCCCATATGTCCTATCATAAATAATGGTATGATGAATATTATGAAAACATTAATGGCACACACATTTATTTAGGAGACACCATATCACATAAATTTCAAGGCTATGAAGTGATAAGTGTGAACTTACCTAATGGAAAATTGAGACAGATTCATGATGTGATGTATGTTCCTGGTATTAAAAAGAAATTAATATTTGATTCAACTAGCACTGATAATCATTTAAAAGTGGAATTTGGTAAGTTGAGGTGTGTTGTAAAAGATGTCCAAGATCACTACAGGATTGTTTCCACAGGTCCCAGAGTTGGTGGATTGTATAAGTTGGATGTGACAATAAACCGTCATGTTGTATTGGCATCCACATCAATGTCAACAGAGGATTTATGGCACCACAGGTATGGGCACCTCAATTACAATGACTTGATGTTATTGCAAAGAAAAACAATGGTAGAAGGTATTCATGTTATGAAGAATGATCATTTTCCATGTGAAGCATGTGCACTTGGTAAGCAGCATAGAGAGGCATTTCCAAAACATAGAGAGAAAATACAAACTGATATACTTGAATTAATTCAAACTGGTGTATGCGGACCTATGCAAACTAGGTCACTTGGTGGTGCTTCATACTTTCTTATTTTTGTTGATGACAAATCTATATATACTTGGGCCTATTTCATAAGGATAAAAATTGATGTATTTGAGTATTTTAAAGAATTCATAACTATGGCTGAAAAACAGACAAGCAAATGTATTAAAATTCTCAGATCTGATTAGGGTGGTGAATATACATTAGGAGCATTTAAAAAGTACTGTAAATTTAATGGAATCCAACAACAATTTACAGTACCTCATATGCCTCAACAAAATGGTGTCACTGAGAGAAGGAACAAAACATTGGTGGAATTTTCTCGCAGTATGATTCAAGGTAAAAACGTTTCTAATGGTTTTTGGGTTGAAGCTATTAATATTGTTTTTTATTTAAAGAATTGAAGTCCAACTAAGAAATTAGATTTTCAAACTCAATTTGAGGTTTTTCATGGTGATCCGGATTTAGGAGAGGAACGAACTAATTAACAGACTGAATACAATAAACATAGAGATATGAAGAATAACACATATATCCAGTGAACAATATCTTTTATTGAATAAATGAAATAGGTTGAAACTGTAAAATTGCAGAACTGAAACACTTGCTCGAATGGTGGTAGTTATCTCTGAGAAGAGATGTGGCTGCTACGCGCATCTGTCTGAGCAGAATGATTACAATGAGGCTCTAGAGGCCATTTTGATATTACTCATGAATTCCAAAACCCTAGGATGTGAAAATCCAAAATTCATGTGGGCCCCTATGAGTAAGTTGGTACCTTAACTTCCCGGGGTCGTAACTTTNGGTGGAATTTTCTCGCAGTATGATTCAAGGTAAAAACGTTTCTAATGGTTTTTGGGTAGAAGCTATTAATATTGTTGTTTATTTAAAGAATTGAAGTCCAACTAAGAAATTAGATTTTCAAACTCAATTTGAGGTTTTTCATGGTGATCCGGATTTAGGAGAGGAACGAACTAATTAACAGACTGAATACAATAAACATAGAGATATGAAGAATAACACATATATCCGGTGAACAATATCTTTTATTGAATAAATGAAATAGGTTGAAACTGTAAAATTGCAGAACTGAAACACTTGCTCGAATGGTGGTAGTTATCTCTGAGAAGAGATGTGGCTGCTACGCACATCTGTCTGAGCAGAATGATTACAATGAGGCTCTAGAGGCCATTTTGATATTACTCATGAATTCCAAAACCCTAGACATCTAAAAACCTAACCCTAGGATGTGAAAATCCAAAATTCATGTGGGCCCCTATGAGTAAGTTGGTACCTTAACTTCCCGGGGTCGTAACTTTTTCATATGACCTATGTATTAGGCGTGTGATAGCCCGTTGGAAAGGTCTTTCAGAGAACTAAACATCATGCCGTCAAAATCTGACTTCGTCTACAATTTGATTGTGGTGAGCCAAAAAAACACTGTTTAGGGATCCAAAACAGCCCTGGAAGTATAGCAAGATGTGTTGACATGAAAACATACAAAATAAGCTAGTAGGATTAGGTGAGAGGCCACCAGTATCCACCTGGAATATGTGTAGGGATTTATAAATCCCCAAAAGTGTACAGCCCACAATTACAAAGAAGTACAGAAGAATGTGTTGAACTAAAAATGGACAAGAGGAGCCAATTGGAACAGGTGGGTGGCCACCAATATCCACCTGGATCAATCCTCCCCCCTTAGGAAGTAATGGTCCCCATTGCGTTGAGTTCCCCCATCATGTGAGGAAACTTCTGTTGAATTTGGCCCTGGGTGAGCCACTTGCCTTGGTGTAGGAGTTGTCTTGCCTTGACAACCTAATAAAGTTGGATCCTCTATTAGTGAGTGCCCTTGACCTGTTTGTCCACTATCTGATCAGTGGATTCTTGTTGGACCTTGACTAAGTTTTGAAGAATACTTGGTCATATTTGACCGTTTTTGGGACTGCGACAGCTTGCCAAAGATGGAGCGCAACGCGAAGCGGAAATTAGGGAAGCAAGACCTATTTTTGGGTCCCTTTTAGGGTTTTGGGTTGATCTAAATGGAAAGGGATGTTGGCCCGTGGGTTTACCCATGCTTAGGCCCTTTTTGTAATCTATAAATAGATACTTAGGCAATGTAAGTAGAGGGTAGTAGCACATCTATGTGATGTATAGCTAAAGGCTTAGTGCTAGTAGTTGGATCTGTGTGATTGGATGTATATTGCAAGTGCTCTATGCATGATTGTAAGGATATTGAAAAGCTAAGTGCAAGTTGTTGTAGTTTTGTGCTGAAGTGCAAGGAAGAAGGATCTAGCGAGCTGCGCAGATCTTATGTCCTGTGCGAAGTAAGGGTCATTGAAGCTCTGTGTTGTAACCACTTGACCGAGATAATATAAAGAAGAATACTTTGTGGATGTAGCCCCAAGGTGGGGGTGAACCACGGTAACTTTGTGTATTGTGCTTTGTGCTTGGACCTAATGTTTTTACCTCCTTCTTGGCTAAGTGCTTGTTGTGATTAAATATATCTAGTTATGCTCTGTGCTTATGATATATGAATGAATGTTAGATGTGATATATAAGATGCTTAGTGCTTGATCTGCTGAATTTAATCTATATTTTTGTGGCTGAGTACGGAATCATATTTAGTCTAAGTATTCACTGCGATGATCTGTGCTATCTGCGAAGTACCATAAGGGTTAAATATTGATGAATGATCTATGCTAAGTGCCCTGTAAAAGATATAATCACAGATCGGTATCCCAGCTAAGGTTGTAGATATCTGAGTCCTGCAACCACCCCTGCCTCTACCTCGGGTGAGACTTCATTTTCTTCACAGGTGTTGTCGAAAGGGCCGATAGTTAGGGTTTTGTTGGTGCACTCATGAGCATTGAACCCTGGGTCTGCCCCTATGCCAACAAATGGTTATGTTGTCGGGACCTGGAACTGTGATTGTTGGGAACTAAAGAAGAAAAATCTTTGTGTGAAATAAGCTATATGCGTAGATATGTTGCCCTAGTGCGCAGTATTATACTTGACCTGCGAAGCTTTGTGCCGAGAAATAAAGGTCAGATCTGAAGGAAAAAGGTCAGATATGCAAGAAAGAGGTTGATACTGAAGAAAAGAAGTGAGATCTGAACACTTTATGCTCTAAGAAAGGTAAAAGTAGAAATTTTCGCAGAAAAGAGGTAAGATCTGTAAGCTCTAGCCTCTAGTAAAGGTAAGAATAGTTCAAGTTTTAGATCTGAAAGCTTTGTGTTCTATATAGGTAAGATAAGTGGAAATTTTTTGTTTCTAAAGCATGAATTTAGGTACGCTTGATAGATTTTTCCCTAGCCTGAAAACTAGAGCATTGTTAGATAAAAGAAAGTTTGATATGAATAGGTTTGATAGGAATAGTGAAAGATATGTTATACCTATGCATAGAAAGAATTTTTGGACTAACCAATGGATGTAGGATTCTAGAAAGAAATTTTTGTAGGCTATCCATCATGATACTAGCACGCAGTACAAGAAGAGTTGGGGATCATGGACGAGAAAGAAAGGATTAACTCTATGTTACAATTGCAGAAGACCAGGACATATTGCTAAGAAATTCCCTAGGAGAAACCTTAGTTGCCTCTGTTGTAAATCTATGGACCATGAAGTATTGGATTTCCCTAGAATGATTGCTAGACTTGAAAAACTGAATATGGAACAAGCAAACTCTGAAGGATATCAAGAGACTAAAATTATGGAAGAACCACAGAAAGAATCAGAGATCATGTTACTGAAAATGAAAGAAACCCTAGATGATCATAAGGATGTCAGTTTGTCAGAGATCTTCAAAGAAAAGGAGAAAATCGAAGTAAGAATAGGAGACTTCGACATTGACTGTGTTCTGGATGAGGGAACACCGATGAACATTATGATAGAAAGCACTTGGGAAACCCTAGGAAGGCCTGCTTTGCTCCCTTCACCAGGAACCATCGGATTATTTAAAGGCAAAATGGTAACCCTATGTGGCAGAATTACCCAGATAGCTATGAGTACCCATGGAACTTCGACAGAGGAAGAGTTCAAAGTCATTAGATTTATTGAGGACCGTGTCCCATTTCCAGCTTTGTTAGGAAATATCTGGATTGAAAAAGATTAAATGCAGAGAAAAGAAGAAAAGGAAGCCCTGGAACAGGAGAAGCAAGAACTCATAGAATTTATGACTAGAAGGATCGCCTACTTGATGGAGGAACAAGAGAACAGTTCTCAATTGTTAAACACCAGGGACCTGGATGTCAAAGCTATAAGAGCATTAGAGGAACCACAGAAGACTAAAATACCTAATCCATATGATGAAGGAGTATTACCCTTGGATCTGAATAAAGAACCTAAGCAGCACGAAGTGACTATGTCGAGAGAAGATAAGACTCGGAATGGAAAAAGGATGATCGAGAATAAGCTCACTGGGAAAAAGGATAGGAAGCTAAGTAAGAAGAGGGCCAAAATTGAAAAGTTACAGAAGACTCCAGAGGAAACTTCGCAGAAGGAAAAATCACAAGAATTGAGCTTGCCGAGATATCATAACAGCGACATATGGCACTTCGCCATGGCGCAGTAATATAGCCATTGGACCGATATACCCATTTGACTTCCGCCCCAAATGGGTCGAAAAGAAATTATGGGTTCCCACTAGACCGTTGGACAGCACCAGAATGGATAGAACGGAGTTAATGAAGGCCCCATATCTGTTGCAAGCAGATCGTTGCCAAGTTTCCCTACTTAGTCCGTCGTGCCACGCACCGAGAATACTTTTTGCTAAGTGAGAATTTGAGCCCAAAACTTGAGATTACTTCACCCTATGATCATTCCTTGTTCCCATACTATTCATCGTAGTCTCTGAATTCATTTTCACACCTGAGCTAGTGGACCCAAGCTTGTATGTCGGACGAGTTCAGCGCTATTGAGAAAGTAGTTGAAGAAGTTTTGATTTACCTAATGGTTAAGAGAGTCATGTCAGAGAGAAGGATGTCTGCAAGTGTGCAAGCATCATCGACAGGAGGAGTCCAAGATTCTCCCTCCACTGCTCATGGAGCAGGACCTTCCAGAACCATGACCAAGACAAGAACAAAGCATAGAGATGATATTGCAAATGCCAAGTTGATCCCGCGCATTCTGTCGGTTTATATACCACCTTTGAGCGGAAAGATTAATCACGACAGTGTACCCAGAGAATTTGAGTATAGCTTGATCACCACGTATCTTCCGAAATGGGTGCGCGCAATACATGTTGACCAAGATAAGCTCGCAACACTAAAATTTAATGATTTTAACCTTGGAGATCGCAAAACCTACACCATGTTAGCTCTGCATAAATACTTAACCAAGACCAAAGGCAGAAATCCTAAGATTGTCTCGCAGTCCTAGACCCAAAACCTCGCGCAGTCCACACTGCTCAACGTAATGAATATCCCTCACTTCGGCAGACACCAGAAAGTCAATGCATGCGTCAGGTTGTTGTTGTCTTACTACCACAACGGATACTTATGGTTGGACCACCGCATCACTGTGGATCTGACTCTGATCAATCAGATCAAAGAACTTAGCATGCAAGGCCCTGACCCACAGGACTTTTACGCAGGCAAGACCTCAGACCGAGCACTAGCACAGTGGATAAAGGAAACTTATGGTGATGTAGAGAAGGGTACGCGAGGCTACAAGGTAGCCTATATCTAGAGTGGCGCAGTGCACCTTGCATGTTAGTTTATCGCAGGCAAGTTAGTTCGTAAGAATAGACCAAAACAGGTGACTGGCTTCGTAGTTGACCTCACAGGGAAGTGCATTGAGGGACTACAGATGAATTGGGCACAGTATCTTGTAAACCAATTAGAGTTGGATTGCAGAGGAGTGCAAGACGAAGGGTATGAGTTCCACTTTAGTTGGTTCTCATACTCATCGCTTTCATCGCTTGGGAACTACCAGAGGGAGCCACTTTTCTGGAGATCGAACCTTTCAAACCACTAGCCGTGAAGTTATGTACGCTATGGTACTCCAGTGACATGAACAAGAAGTGGTAGTCCAATGTTGTCTTCCACACCTACTTCAACCAACTGAAGAATGCAATTCAGTCTACACCGCGAATCACCCCAAACGTACTTCATAGGTTTAGACCTTTGATGAAATTTAGCATGGACCGCCACTTCACCTATATTACAGTGCACGGTGATGAGCATAAATAGTAGCTCCAATCCTACTACAAGCTGACAGAAGATGACTTGGATGATATTACCAAGGAATGGTTGGCGGACCTCCTTGTTGCAGTGGACCCTGCAGACATGTCCGACGAGGAAATCCCTGAAGCTATCGGATACACCTGGGCCAAGAAGGACTAAGAAAGATGATGAAGTTGAAGATGTCCCTAGCACGTCCACGAAGACTACTTCGATCTCACCTACGCAGGGAGGTGATGGTGACGAGCTAGGCAGTACAAAAGTTGAACAAAACAAAGGCGAGGCTACTCCACCTAGAGAGGAGGAGGATCCCTCCATGAAAAGAAAAATGACACCACCAAAACCCTCCTCTAGAAAAAAATCTAAGGCCACCTGGACCATGCTTAAAACTACCCTTACCCCGGATGACTTTGACTTCTTAATTGTCGCGCTGAATGATGTTTCACTAGAGCTCGCAGAAAATAAAGAAGCAAAGTAGGAGGACCTATTCAACTGAATCAAGGGCGAACTCAAATAAGTGCAGCAGGCATTCCAATCCAACCAAGCAGTTTCTACAGCGCCCTTGATAAGTGGAACATCAGGAACAGGAGATGAGCCCACTCAATTACACCAGATCGTTGATCAAGTCAAAGCTCGCCTTCGACGAGATCAAGAAGACACAGCACAAGCCACCTAGGCTTTGATGCAAGCATAGAAAGCACTTCTAGAACAACAGAATGAGGCAGAATGGGAAAATATTTCCTTGAAAGTGAAGTGGGACGGGGAAAAGGAAAAGTTGCTAGCAAAGCAACTTGAAGTACAGGAAAGGGTTCACAAAACACTGCACTCTATGATGGTCATAGAAGTGAAGATGGAAGATAGTCTCCCACAGCAGGTGAACCAACTGGAAGAAGTAATCCAGCAACTCCAACAGCACATCATGGATCTAGAGCTCTACACCGTGCCCGAGACCCCCCAAGAAATAAGATATCTAAGAGAGGCCACTGCTCGAAGCGCAGTTGGCCAATTAAAAACCTTTGCCTTGGAATACAAGTAGCTAAGCGCTAGAAGCACCCAGACTTATGAAACCCTCGCAGAGAATAAAAAATTGCAGACATTGGAGGCACAACTCCAAGAAGAAAAGCAGCATGCAGACACGCTACAAGCGCAGATAAAGACTTTGACCCTAGTCGAAAGAATGAAGAGGTTCACAGAACAACACACAGCCCAACAACAGGTACATACACTGCAAAGTAAAGTGATGAAATTCTCCCAATGACTTCAGCCAATCCAAGAAAAGGAATGCCAACTATTCGTTGAACTTGAAAGCCAGGGAGCTAAACTTGAACAGGTTGTCATCACTGCAGAATAGCACCTGGAAGGACTGCTCAATGACACAGTGAGCCAGGAATTTACTGAGCAATAGGCTGTCGCACTACAGCAGGTTGAAGAAGCTTGAGCCAAGATCGAGGCATTCAAGGCGGAATTGATCAGACCTGAGTGACTCGGGATGAGTCACAAGTGAGTGTTGGGGGCCTGTTGGGTCTTGACCAAGTTTTGAAGAATACTTGGTCATATTTGATCGTTTTTGGGACTGCGACAGCTTGCCAAAGATGGAGCGCAACGTGAAGCAGAAATTAGGGAAGCAAGAACTATTTTTGGGTCCCTTTTACGGTTTTGGGTTGATGTAAAGGGAAAGGGATGTTGGCCCATGGGTTTACCCATGCTTAGGCCCATTTTGTAATCTATAAATAGATACTTAGGCAATGTAAGTAGAGGGTAGTAGCACATCTATGTGATGTATAGCTAAAGGCTTAGTGCTAGTAGATGGATCTGTGTGATTGGATGTATATTACAAGTGCTCTGTGCATGATTGTAAGGAGATTGAAAAGCTAAGTGCAAGTTGTTGTAGTTTTGTGTTGAAGTGAAAGGAAGAAGGATCTAGCGAGCTGCGCAGATATTCTGTCCTGTGCGAAGTAAGGTTCACTGAAGCTCTGTGTTCTAACTTCTTGACCGAGATAATATAAAGAATAAGACTTTGTGGACATATGCCCAGGGTGGGGATGAACCACGGTAACTTTGTTTATTGTGCTCTGTGCTTTGACCTAATGTGTTTATCTCCTTCTTGGCTAAGTGCTTGTTGTGATTAAATAGATCTAGTTATGTTATGTGCTTATGATATATGAATGAATGTTAGATATGATATATAAGATGCTTAGTGATTGATCTGTTGAATCTAATCTATATTTTTGTGGCTAAGTACAGAATCATCTTTAGTCTAAGTATTCACTGCGATGCTCTGTGTTATCTGCGAAGTACCATAAGGGTTAAATATTGATGAATGATCTATGCTAAGTGCCCTGTAAAAGATATAATCACATATCGGTGTCCCAGATAAGGTTGCAGACATCTAAGTCCTGCAACTACCCCTGCCTCTACCTCGGGTGAGAATTCATCTGCTTCGCARGTGTTGYTGAAAGGGTCGGTAGTTAGGGTTTTGTTGGTGCGCTCTTGAGCATTGAACCCTGGGTCTGCCCCTGTGCCAACAATTMTTGTTCCATACATTTAGGGTTGAGCTCTATTGGTGTCAGTTGTTCTGTGATCTTTGAGGTGTCTAATAATGGTGGAAAATATGGCCGAAGGAGGTTCACATTGAACATTGGGTGAAGGCCAAGGAAGGGTGGAGTGTTGAGCTCAAAAGCATTGCTACMCACAACCTTGGTGATAGTGTAAGGCCCATAGAAAAGTGGTTGGAGATTCTGATGGGGCCCTGTGAGATGCTYCTTCTGAAAATGTAACTAGACTTTGTTTCCAACCTGAAACTGGTGCGGTACCCTGTGTTGATTATGGTGCAACTTGTACTTAGCATTGAATTTTTGTAAACTCTCCTGGACATGTTGGCGGATGTGATGAATATGCTCAATGAATATGATGTCTTTGTCGGTCATAGATTGAACATGGGAAGAGTCTATCTGTGTGGTGGAAAGAGGTAGTGCAACATCAATGGGACCCAAGCGCTGGAATCCCATCCCCACCTGAAATTGCCTATGGTTGTTGGAGCTATGGAGAGCCCTATTATAACTGTGTTGAACATAGGGGAGACTCTCATCCCATGTATGTGGATGCTTATATTTGTACAGACGCAGAATGTGCACAATCATTCAATTGACAACCTTTGTTTGGTGGTCTGTTTGGGGATGGAAAGGATTTAGTGAGATTGGTGTCCAACAGTGACCAGAGACTTGACCAAAATGTGTTGAGGAACTTTTTGTCCTAGTCGGAGATGATGGTCTATGGTATCCCAAAATGGACCCACACTCGTTCGAAGAATATCTTGGCAGTATCTATCACTGTGATATTCTTCTTGCAAGCTGTGAGGATGGCCATCTTCGAAAACCAATCAATGACCACAAATACACAGTCATTTCCTTGCTTGGTGGACAGAAGACCAGACATGTAATCCATTGAGATGTATTCCCAAGGCTTCTTGGGAGTAGGAAGAGGGGTGTATATGCCTTTCTTATTGATGGTTGGATTGGCAATGGCATAGCTAGTGCAAGATTTGATATACTTGTTGACGTCCTATCGAATTTTTGGCCAATAAAAATGTTTCTGAAGAACGACCACAGTTTTCTCCACGCCAAAATGCCCTACCATCTGACTATAGTGGGCTTACCAAATCATCTTTGCACGCTCACTTGTAGGAACATAGAGATGGCCCAGATGGCATAATAGTCCATCGTGAATGTGAAAATCGATGACAGTCACGCCTGTACCCAAGAGCTTATAGGTGGTGGCGAAGTCTGGATTTTGTTGATAAATTTGGGGCCACTCAGGTGCCTCATGTCCACATGAATGGAGCACAGTGGTGAGTGCATCCACAGGATGTTGACTGAAGCAGTCAGCGACACGATTTGAGATCCCTATCTTATACTTGATATTGATATGGAACTGTTGCAGGTAGGTGGACCACTTCTGATGGCAATCGTTCTGCAATTTCCCCTGTGTTTTTATGAAGTGCAGAGGCTTATGATTAGTGTGGATGATTGTCTCCTTTCCCATAATGTAAAGTTTCCATTGATGACAGACTTGTACAATGGAATACATTTCCTTTTCATAGGTTGGGTATTTATAGACAGTATTTGAGAGTGTATCACTATGGTATGCCACTGGATGACCGTGTTGAGTGAGAACTACACCTAGAGCATAGTCAGATGCATCAGCCTCATTATTGAACAGTTGTTTCAGATCGAGAAAGGAGAGTACTGGAGTTGAGCACAAGCGATGCTTCAAATCATTGAATGCTCCTTTTTGTTACTTCCCCCACAAAAAAAATTCCCTACCACCGCCCTTGGTCACCTGGATGAGGGCCCATGCAATATGGGATAATCCCAACATGAATCGTCGGTAGAAGTTGGCCAGTCCCAAGAAGCTTCGAAGCTCGGTTAGTGTGGTCGGGTCTGGCCAATTATGGATGACTTGGAACTTAGTTGGATCAACATGTACCCCATGCTCATCAACAATGTAGCCCAAGTATTAGACCTTGTTCATGCCAAAAGAGTATTTTTCCAAGTTGGCATATAGCTTGTGTTGTTGCAGAGTGCTCAAAACCTGTTGAATATGCCGCATGTGCTCATCCCAAGTTTTGTTGAAGATGAGGATGTCATTCAAATATACCACCACAAAGGAGTTGGTGAAGGGTCTCAATACATCATCCATCAACCTCATGAAAGTGGTTGGTGCATTTTTTAAGCCAAAGGGCATGACCAGCCATTTGAAGAGACCTTCTTTATATTTGAAGGTTGTCTTCCATACATCATTTGGTTCGATGGGAACCTGGTGGTAGCTAGACTTTAGGTCAATCTTGTTGAAGAACTTTTCCCCCTTGAGTTGGTCAAGAAGTTCATCAATCCTGGGAATGGGGTACCGATTCCTGACTGTGATTTTGTTTAAGGCTATGTAATCAATGTAGAGTCACCAAGTCCCGTCCTTCTTCTGCACCAGTACAATTGGGATTCTGCAAGGGGAGGAGTTGGGTCTGATGTGCCCCTTTTGAAGAAGATCTTGGATCTGATGCCTGATTTTGTCAATTTCCATCAACGAGCGACGATAGACTGGTCCATTAGGTAGAGGTGCATCGGGGGTCAGATCAATTGGATGCTTGACTTGGTAGTTCATCGGTACCCCGGTGGGTGAGGAGAAGATGTCTCTATATTCTTCCACAATCTCGTCCAATTGCTTCTACTAAAAGAAGAGGATATGTGTATAGTTCACGGATGTGGCAGTGACCTTCTGCTTACTATGAGCATGGATCACAAAGAAGATGAACTTCCAAGTCTATTAAATGACCTTACTTAATTTCTTAGTAGAGATTAAAGAAATAGTGGTACGCGGCGCTACCTTTGGTATCCTGTACAATTGTCTACCCAAAGTAGTAATAACACTGCAGGGTATAGACTCATACACAACATGACGCTTCCACAAATATGGTTGTCCTAAAAGAACATCACAAACTTCAAGGGGAGAAATATCATGCAATACCTCATCTTTGAAAGGCTTGATGTCATAGAGAAGACGACATTGTTGGTTGACACAAAGATCTATTCCTTGGTGAAGCCAACCGATGGTGTAGGGTTGCGGGTGTGATGTCATCGGCAGGTCCAAACGCTTAATGACCTCTGCTGAAATCAGGTTCTTCTGACTACCGCTATCGACAATGAAATGAAGTGGATCCCCCTTTACCCACATATGTGAGTGAAAGAGACCTTCCCCTTCCTCTGGTTCTTTTGGTTCGCTTGGTCATACTTTGGTGGTAGCGACAGTGGCACTGGGTTTAGCATCGATAATCTGCTTCCCTCCTTTGGGATTTGATTCAGAATTAGAAAATGCCTCTGACTCAGAAGCCTTTATCTCGGCCACGAGCGACTGATTGGAGCGACATTCTTCAGTGTTGTGCCAAGTTATTTTATGATACTCACACCATTTCCTCATGTCCTTCTTCGCCTTCTTATTTCCCTTCTTGTGTTGCGGCTTGGATTGGTTATCCTGAGAGTGACCATCTCATCTTGGTCCCTTGTTGTGTGGGCTAGGGATGCCTTTTCTCTGCTTCATATGTGAGGAGTTTGTATATCCAAACTCTCACCTCTTCTGCTTAACTTTTTGCTCGATCTTGACAGCATATCTATAAGTCATGCCCAATGAGGCGATGTCCAAAAACTCCATTTCTATTTGAATGTATCTATGAAAAAAACCATGGTATTTGAGCACCAAATGACGCTCAAAGTCTTTGATACCCAATTTGGTGCACGGGGTATGGAAAATATTGGTGAAATCTGGTACTTTTTGGTCCCTTTCTTGAAGCAGGATGGCCCATCTGTTGTACTAGTCCTCGTAGCTTCCAACAGGGTAACACTATTCTTTAATGGAGTCTTGGAAGGAATACCATGTAGGGGCCACCAAAAATATTGTTAATTCCTCTACGACCTTTTTTTCAAAGTAAGTATCCCACAAGTCCTCAACATGGGGGATGACCTTGAGGAGTGAAAAAGTAATATTTTCCCTATCGGAAAAATTGTGAACCGAAAAATACCCTTCAAGTAGATTCAACCATTTATCTACAACATCCGCATCTATCAGTCCTTCAAATAATGGAATATCAAAATTTACCTGTACCTTGAAGGGGGTTGTGTGGCCACTTGATGAAGATGCTTCTCCTATGGGCAGCCATCAAAGGATCTGTGCAAAGTTGTCCATCATTTTGTTCCTTTGTTGCGCAAGGGATTCCCCGAGCATCATTTTAATAGGATCTCCTGCTCCATCATCTTTGTTTTCATCCCCCATGGGTTTTTGTCAGGCTCAGTGCGACCGATCTTGCAACGGCTTTATTGGTTCGAGTCCCAACTTCTTGTACCCAGTTCTTGTCGGGGACATGCATGAAGAAAAAAAAATGAAGAGCAAACTGCTTTGATACCACTGATCCGGATTTAGGAGTGGAACGAATTAATTAATAGATTGAATACAATAAACACAAAGATATCAATAATAACACAGATATATAATGAACAATATATTCTATTGAATAAATGAAATAGGTTGAAACTGTAAAACTGGAGAACTGAAACACTTTCTCAAATGGTGGTAGTTATCTCTGAGAAGAGATGTGGCTGCTACGTGCATCTGTCTGAGAAGAATGATTACAATGAGGCTCTAGATGCATTTTTTATATTACTCATGAATTCCTAAACCTTGTACATCAAAAACCCTAACCCTAGGAGGTGAAACACCAAAATTCATGTGGGCCCCTATGGGTAAGTTGGTACCTCAACTTCTTGGGGTCGTAAATTTTTCATACAACCTTCGTTTTAGATGCGTGATAGCCTGTTGGAAAGGTATTTCATAGAACTACACATTACATTGTCAAACTCTGACTCTGTCTCCAGTTTGACTGTAGCAATCCAAAAAAACACTATTTAGGGATCCAAAATGGCCCTAGAAGTATAGCAAGATGTGCTAACATGAAAACATACAAAATAACCCAAGTGGATTAGGTGAGAGGCCACCAGTATCCACCTGGAAGATGCCTATGGATTCAGACAGCCCCAGAAGTGTATAACCCACAATTACAAAGAAGTACAGAAGAACCTGTTGAACTAAAAATGGACAAGAGGAGCCAGTTGTAACAGGTGGGTGGCCACCAATATCCACCTGGATCACATGGTTATAAACTCGATGTCATTCATTTAAGAGTGTTTGGATCCACTGCCTTTGCACATATTCCAAAGGATGAGAGAAGAAAACTTGATGCAAAATCAATCAAGTGTGTTTTCATTGGGTATTGTACTGATCAAAAATCATACAAATTGTTTGATCCCAATTCACATAAATTGTTTTCAAGTAAAGATGTGGTGTTTCATGAGAAGGCAGATAGAGGTGATACAATGAATGATGCAAATGCTTGGCATAATGATAATGATGAGCATGTCAAAATATATGCAATGGTTAAACAGGAACATGAACAGGTACAGGTTCAAGAACGGAATGAAAGCAGTATGGACACTTCAAGTAGTCATGATACATCAAGTGGAGAAGATTCACCACAAAGTAGGAGACGAGATGAGAGCAGTGAAGGACCAAGGAGGTCATCATGACAAACTCAACCACCTATAAGGTATAATAATTATGCATTCATGTCCCATGTAATGAATGTTTTAGAACCTATAAACTATGATCAAGCTAAAGAACATGAAGAGTGGAGAAATGATATGAATGATGAATATGACTCTCTTATGAAAAAACAAACATGGGAATTAGTTGAACTACCTGAAAACAAAGTCCCTATTGGAATCAAATGGTTGTATAAATCTAAATTTAAAGCAAATGGTAGCATTGATAAATATAAGGCAAGATTAGTTGCAAAAGGATATTCACAAAAGGAGAGAAATGATTACGATGATATTTTTTCACCAGTAGCTAAATTGAATACAATTAGAGTACTGATTGCCTTAGCTACAAAACATAATTGGAAAATACATCAGTTAGATGTCAAATCTTCTTTTCTAAATGGTGATTTAAAGGAAGAGGTTTATTTGGTTCATCATGAAGGGTTTGTCAAGCAGGGACATGAGCATCTAGTTTGCAGGTTAAGGAAAGCCTTATATGGTTTGAAACAAGCACCGAGATCATGGTATGTAAATATAGATACCTTATTTTATTAGAATAGTTTTGTGAAAAGAAAAAATGATCCTAACCTGTGTGTTAAGAAAGATGAAGAAGGAAATGTTGCTTTAATATCTTTACATGTGGATGATCTCATTATTATAGGCAGTGCATGCAAGTTAATTGAAGAGATTTGTCTCGAGAATTTGAAATGAAAGATCTTGGTGAATTGCATTACTCTTTAGGACTTGAAGTTTGGTTTGTGAGCACCGTCTCACTTGAGTGTGTGATACTCTTGTTTTCAGTTCTAAGTTTTAATTGCAGTTACATGTGAGGTTTAAGACTTAAGGTTTTCCTTATTGGTTTATTATAAAAAAATCATTTTAATTAATTTGTAAAATATAGTAGTAAAAGAGCAAAGAGAGTTATAAACAATATAGTTTAAAAGTTTTACATTTTTTTACTATTTCTCATCATATTTTTTGGTTAATGTTTCTTGCATAATTCAAGTGCTCCACATGTTTTTCAAGATGTTGAATTTAATTATGTATTCAAAATGCAATTTAACTTAAAAAACAGAGATTAACCACACATAATAACAGTGAGGCCACGATTGCTCACACCAGTGAGACTACACTCACACACTCTTTTCACTATTTGATAAATTGCATACAAATTTATAGGCTAGGATAGCCCCTAACAACCTCATAAATTTGTGGATCTGAAAACCACTCAAACACTAATCTAGCATACAATAGAAATATGTTCTAACAATTTCCTAACTATGACATTTCGCCATTATTCTCCAACACTCCTCCTTAATGGAGAAATGGATTTAATACAATGTCAATACATAACATGCCTGTCGGTCTTAGTCTCAGCTAGGCTTACAAACATTACAAAGGACAATTCAAACATAACCTTAAAATTTGTTTCAACTCCTTGTATGAGTGAGTTTTTCTCTTCCTCCTTTTCCATATTTTGAAACCTCTATGCATTTTCAATTTAAGCCTCCTTTCCGGAGAACATTTCTTCGGGGGTTTTGAATCCAAGTACACTATGGGATAATCTGTTTTGGACATACACTATTGTTCTTGTTGCTTTGGCCCATAAGTGCATTGGAATATATTGATCGTGGATCATAGTCTTCACTGCTTCCATTATAGTTCTATTCTTTCTTTCTTCTACACCATTTTGCGGAGGATTATAGGGAGTGGTGAGCTCCCTCTTGATCACGGCATCTCTGCAAAAACTTACAAATTCTTTTGAGGTGTATTCTCCTCCATTATCTTAGAGGTTTTCTATCAAGGCTTTGAATTCCTTGAATTTTCCAAATACTTCATCTTTTGATTTCAAGAAATAAACCCAAGTCTTGCAAGAATAATCATCAATGAATGATACAAAAAATATTACCAACTTAACGAGAACTTTGTCGAGTTCTCATATTTTCAAGGGTCACATTTTTTACCTCATTTTCAAATTTTTTAATTTTTTTTCTCAACGGTGTTTTTAGTCATTTTTCCATACTTCTTTCAATCTTGAAAATATTTTTACCATTTACTTTTTTGAAATTAAGATTTTTCATATAATTATGTCTCCTTAATTAATTTATAGTTCCATAATTTTAAAATATAGTGGAAAACATCATTTTTAACAAATTGTTTACCTTTACTTCAATACATAAAAAATAATTGTAATTAAATAACACTATTTTTTAATATTTAACAAAAAATAATAATTTTATTGTATTTTTATAAATTAAAAACTAAAAAAACTAAGGAAAACAAAACAATTGAAATTAATAAAAAATAAATAAATATTTAAAAGCAAATTTACATAAAAAATAAATAAAGAAAAATTTAAAAATCTAAAGAGCAAAAAAACAAAAAAAAAAATTAAAATTATATATAAAATTAAAAAAAACTGACGAATTTGTTTTTTTTAAAAAAGAGGAAAAACACTAAATTTATGACCAAAAACACTTTAAAAATGTTA